>JAECUM010029430.1:0-11169 GCA_016617855.1 Megalonaias nervosa | reverse complement strand
TTGGCAAACTTTCTTCTCTAGCATATTCTCAAGAATATTCCTGGAAGTAAGGGATCAGACTTGTGAAAGGGTTCTGAAGACCCATGTCAGGTTGGACAAATCTTGGATGACATCTACTTGTTTAAGTAATCCAAGTAACAGGTTGTCCAGTCTGGGCAGGTTTCTCCGAGATACATGTCTATTATCATGGAGTCTTGCACACAAAAGGTATTATGACTTTTAAACATGGAGAGGTCTGTATGGGCTACAAGGCTTTCAGCTTTGAAGGCATATGAGGGGAAGTGGAACAGTGTCAGAAACTGTTGCAAGGGCAATTACATCATCCTTTGGCATACCCACATTGTCAGGAACTGTTACAAGTGCAATGACATCATCCCCTTGCATACCTTGATCTCTCAACTTGCAAATTTCTTCTCAGGATCTTTCAGGAGGAGAAATTGGACCCATACTTGCCTCCATGTTATACATGTGGTTGTGAGTGTTCTGGGTGCATTAAAATGAGGGAGAGTGGTGAATCCTACAAAACATTTCTATAGCCCTAGCTTCAGGGTGAGTAACATGCCATTTCAGTGGATTGGAGCTATCTCTGTTTCAGTGAGCCTCCATTCAAATGCAATGTTTTGACTGATGTGCAGTCAACTTCCTCATTCTTGTTCATGATCTAACATTGCAGAAAACAGAATAACAGCTGATATATGATTGGCCACTTTGGTTTTAGAAAGGGGAGGTAATGTGGAAGAGTTTCCTCTCATTGTCAGTATGATGTATAGAGGGGAAAGTTAACATTTTCCATCCATCCAGGAGGGCTGGATTCATAAGGCTATGGAGTTTATTTCCTAATGTTAATGTAATTTGGGTGAGCAAACTTGGAGAAACAAAATTTACTATATAATTTCTTTTTTAACCTATTTCAACGAGTACTATACATGAAGCATATTTAAATTGTAACTTGATGTCTCACAGGGTAAAAGCATAATATCAGAAGTCTTAGTCATTCAGCATACTTATTAGCAGTTTATTTGACAGATCATGTGACATTCCTAATGTAAACTTCTATTCAGCATTAACACTTTCCCATTGACTCATCAGCCTATCTACTCATATATATGTGTGTGTGTATATATATATATATATATATATATATATATATCTATATCTATATCTATATATGTGTGTGTGTGTGTGTGTGTGTGTGTAGCTAGCAAGCTCAGTGAATGTATAGATAGATACATGTAAACAGATAATTAGATCTGCATATCTTATATTTATATAGTATGAGTTTTTCTTGTTTTCATCAGCTGTAGAATTAGACCAGGGATAGACAGCCCACCTAGTACAGCAGATGTGATAGATATTACACTTACTGATGATGACATCTTAATCAGGCGACCAGACCCGTGGCTTAAAAGGTAATCTTGGAAAGATGTGTCTATTTAGAAGTTACAACTATTGCATTACTGGTCATTTTTGTGCCTTTAAATTTATACAGGGTGCTTTGTTTTGTTTTTTGTCCAAAGAGCTGTATATTAATAATTGCAGTTTTAGTTTTGCAGGTTTAAATTCATAGCTTTAGAAGGAAGGAATATTTTTAGGATTTTAATTTTTGCAGTTGCATGCAGATCACAAAAATTAGACTACCACAAAGCATATTATTGTACTGTGTGTTCTGTATAATATTACATCATCAATGGTGAAATTAAATATGACCAATTAACATATGAGTGAATCAGTATGAACATTCAGCATACATGAATATTAGTAGTATGTGATATGCTAATGATCACCAGTTGCTAATACAAGGGCTAGACACATATATACAGTCATATAAGGTGCCAGTAGATCTGGGCCTATGCAGTTTGTTACGACTAATAAATAGAACAAACACAATACTCCTTGATCTACAGGCACATTATGCATCAGCAGGTCAGGGTCTATATTTTACCAGTTAGATATGACTTGTTCACAAGTATATTTGGTAAGGTTGGCTTGTTGATCTTGGTCCCATAGACTGGACCAAAATACGGAATACAAGTAGTAGTCTGATTATGTAAAAACTTGAACTATCCGTTGGGTCAGTCGCAACAACCAGTTTGGAATATTTCGTACATCTTGATACATTACAAAAGAGTTGATTTACTGAAAAGGAAGGTGGTAGGCATTTAGAGCAACTTGGACCAATTAAGTTTGAAACAAAAAAAACATAGTAGAGCTTGTATGAAATATTGTCATAATGAAGTGAAAACTCGTATTGACTGCATAAGCATGACAAGCCCGTAGACAACATTGTTTTGGCAGTGACAGCAAAGGTGACATCATCTTTTTTGGCATTGACTGCAGAGGTGGCATAATCATTTCATGGCAGTGACAACAAGGGTGACAAGTTAATTTTTTTGACAGTGACAGCAAGGGTGACATCATTTTTTGGCATTGACAGCAAAGGTGACATCTTTTTTGGCATTGACTGCAGAGGTGGCATTATCATTTTATGGCAGTGACAGCAAGGGTGACAAGTTAATTTTTTTGACAGTGACAGCAAGGGTGACATCATTTTTTGGCAGTGACAGCAAGGGTGACATCATTTTGTTGGTACCAAGAGGATTTTATGCTACACAATTTTTTTTGTAAGTGGGAATGTATCAAGTGTTAATTCACTGGGGTTATATCAAGTTAGGACACAGTAGGGATATATCAAGTTAGGATACAGTGGGGATATATCAATTAAGGATACAGTGGGGATATATCAAGCCAGAATATAATGGGAATATATAAAGTTAGGATACATTGGGGATATATCAAATCAGGATACAGTGGGGATATATCAAATCAGGATACAGTGGGGATATATCAAGTCAGGATACAGTGGGGATATATCAAGTCAGGATACAGTGGGGATATATCAAATCAGGATAAGTGGGGATATATCAAGTCAGGATACAGTGGGGATATATCAAATCAGGATATAGTGGGGATACATGAAAAGAGGATACGACAGGAATAAATCCAGTAATAGACCACATTGCATGAAACCCTTGTTTTATTATATTTTTCATAGTGAGACATTGTATGGAACCCTTGTTTTCAGATCTATTTCATAGTGAGATACTGAAATGTATCAGTGGAAGAAAAATGATATCACCACAGTGGCGATACTACTTTTGGAAGTACATTTTTCCTCATTCAAGGAATATATTTTGCCCTTATGTATGTTATTCAAACCTGTATTTCCAGATTTAAGCCTATTTCATTTCTCCTATTTTTCTGTTCCTTCTCTATCCCTCCCCTCCTTTCTCTCTCCTTCTGCAGCTGGATGTACATAACTTCATGTTGTGTTGACTGTAGACTCTCTAGTGCACATTGATGCAGTCCATAAGGTGCCTTCAAGAAATGGCTAATAACGAACTCCAGAGGAGCAAATAGTAGACTTCAGATACTAAGTTTTTATAATTAGGTTTTTTACATGAATCATGGAAACTGTTGGTGACTGAACTTACATGACCTGTTGCTTTTTGTCACCCATACAGTGCAGTGTACCTGTAATACCAGTGTTCTTTGACAAGTGGTATGCAGTTTTTAGAACTAAAAAAATTCTCATGGTTATATATAGTATTACAGTTATTTGAGTAGCAGTTTTAACAATGGGTAAATTAGGCGCTGATTAGTGTTGATTGCAAATTGAAATTAAGTGAGAATCTAAAATTGGATACAGCATCTGCTACTGAGCTAGACAAAAATTTTACCAAGGGCACACAAAAATTTTCGTTTGAAAGTAGAAATAAACAAAATGAAGAATGAAAATCCTTTCAGCCAAACTCAGAATAATTCAAATATCTAATTGAAGATGTTATGCTCTGAAGCCTGTCAGACACAATTACTGTTATGTTCTAGTTATCCAACTTCAACCGTATCAACTTGAACATGATATGTATTTCAAAGAAACATAAAGATGTTTTCGTTTTCATATGAATACAGTCATTAGTTTAATAAAGTGTGCCATTTAAAGCATGATAGGTAACAAGCTAAGTTTGTAAAATGTAGCTGTTAATTGCATTGGCACATAATGGCAAAAGCTGAAACATTTTGTATTTTGTTAATTGTGGCTTTGCCACTCATGAAAATACAATGTTTTCACTTCACCAGTTAAATATTTTCATATATTTACTTGAAAAATGTCCGTATCCACAGTATTTATGAATGGGAGAAAAACGATATTGCTACAGTGGTGATAACACTTTTAAAACTACTTTCTTTTTCTATTCGGGGAGCACATTTGCCCTATACATGTTTATCAAACCTGTATTTCCATATTAATCCTATTTTATTTTTTCTTCTTTTCCTTCTCTCTCTCTCTCTCTCTCTCTCTCTCTCTCATGTTTCCTCTCTCTACCCATCAGAATGAATAGATGTTAAAATGTGTCAACACTATTGACCCTCTAGTATACTCCTTGGACAAGAAACAGTCTTCAAGTAGTAATTTTTTATAATTAGTTTTCCACGTGATTCATGCAAAACGTCAATGACTGAATTTACATAACCTGTTACAATAGGATATTCTGTGTTACCCACACAGTATATCACTCAATGACAAATGGTAGACATTTCTAAGAAAAATGCTTGATTACATAAAGTAATAAAATAGTTTAAGTAGTGATTGTAACTATCATCATAATCATAAACATGTCTGAAAATGACAGAGAAATCAGACATTGATTAGTGTTGATTGGAAACCAAAATTAAGTGACAGTCAGAATTAGGGCACAGCATCTGTTACCAAAACCGACTTCAAACCTGCCAACACACAAAAGTGCAAGTCTAAATGCAGAAATAAACAAAAATAGCAAGTAATCTCACAATTATTCAAATCTGTTCTTTAACAATGCTACATTCTGAATCCTGTGGGAACGTTCTGTCACATTGCTATAGTATCCCGACCCCAGCAATGTTGTTCACAATTTTCATTGTATCTATCACTATCTGTTTGCACAACAAATGTATAATGAAAGTAAAATCTCTTCATTTTCACATTAAAACATTAATTTGACAAACTAAACAATTTGAACCATTATATGTACAATCTAAATTTGTAAGTCTATGCCCTAAAGTTATTAAAAATTTCAGAACTTGTTTTTATCAATGTAGTAATGCAGCTGTTAATCATATTGACACAGAATGGAGAAACAAATCCATGTAGATCAAAGGATTTGCCTTAAAAAATATATAATAAAAAGAAAATTTACACTTTAGGTATAAGAAATAGTTCACTCATGAAGTGAGTCCAACTACAAAATGCACAGACTCAGATTTGCCATCATATAATGTGCTGGCAGATCTGGGTCTGTGCAGTTTGTAAAGAGTAATCAGTAGGACTAACAACATAGACCCTGATCTGCAGTTGCATTATGCTATGTCAGAGCTGGGTCTTTCTTGTTTGCACTTTGACTCAACCTATAATGGAGTATATAAAGCTACTTATAACATAGATATCTTACATCTATGCTTTTATTGAAAATGGTTGGCAATAATGACAAACTGTATGTTAATGAATAATATTGAAGGCATCACTATTCATATAAGATATTTTCCATCACAACCAGCTCAATACTCCCAATGATGGATGGTAGAAAGGAGTAAGTATTGTATGGATTGTTTTTCCCTCCCTTTTTATTTATTTGCTTATTCATTCCCTCCCTATTTTTCTTTATTTATTTGCTCATTCATTCCCATATTTTCCCTTTTTTTGGTTTGGTCTTTACCTTATATCAAGCTATAGGTGATCACTTCTTTAGTTATGGTTAAAAACCAAGTACAGTCAAATCAGATTTGTCCCATTAAAATGTTAAGGTTAACCTGACCACCATTTATAGTGATAAGCTTGTAAATAGCTTTTGATAAAAATGATGCTCAAAATTGTGTCCTATGAATACACATAAATGGTGAAATTATGATTCAGTAGTTTTTTTTTTATCCTATTGTGACTTGGTCACAAATTGAATCATGGTGAATGGAATCAGTTAATAGGTGATAATTACATGAAAACTTAATAAAGGCATTTGTCAGAATCTGCCATTTCCAAAACCTAACTATAGTATTCCCTTACTATAAGGACTTTCTTGTTAGAGCATCTAATATAACACTGGTATGTTTTGGATCTCATTTTTAGGAGGACCAATTTATATCAAACCTTCCTCAATGTAAGGTGACCTCATTTATACAGTGGCATATTTTTGTTGGCTTGACTGAAAAGCTTTGTAGTGAGAGACCACGGAATGTGAAAGTGTTTTCTTCATATACATTACAAGGTTATAATAGGAGTCCTTCCACTCCCTTACAAAATGCAGTCCTAACAAGAGAAAAAGACATTAGCAGCATGTTTTTGTTTTTGTTTTAGTGCTGAAAGTGCTGAATGATTGTCTGTTTAGAAAGATGGAAGTCCGATGAGAGATCTTCTCTTGGATAGATAGACTGACATCAAGACCTATCATTCATCAGTTATTTTACTTTTATGATTGGTTTTCCACACAGATGAATGGAAATATATATTTGACACCATACTGTAAAGCACCCTTGTAGAGTTGGCAATTAAGGTATCAATTACAGGTGTTTTGTTATAGCTTATGAGACTGCATGTGATAAAGCCTAAATCAGAATTTACTTGCTGTTGGTACTTATCCTTTAAGGGCTGTTGGTACTTAACCTTTAAGGGCTGTTGGTATTTAACCTTTAAGGGCTGTTGGTACTTAACCTTTAAGGGCTGTTGGTATTTAACCTTTAAGGGCTGTTGGTACTTAACCTTTAAGGGCTGTTGGTACTTAACCTTTAAGGGCTGTTGGTACTTATCTTTTAAGGGCTGTTGGTACTTATCCTTTAAGGGCTGTTGGTACTTATCCTTTAAGGGCTGTTGGTTTCAGTGATGGCTACAGTTCTCCTCCATTTTGTATTAAGACAGCATTTAGTGTTGCCATTTCAGTGATTAATTTAGATAAAGATTATAGGACTGTACCATTTTAGTATATAAACATAGGACTGTACCATTTTAGTATGTAAACATAGGACTGTACCATTTTAGTATATAAACATAGGAAAAGCGATAAGATCTAAATCAACTAAATCTTTCATTACACCAGAAACAGGGTTAAAACCTTACAGTAATAAAAGATGGTTCATGCAGTATTCCTTTTCTATGAACTAATTTGAGTGCATGTATTCAAACATCTTGATTATTGATAAGTTCATATTCTAAGATGTTAGTTGACTAAAGCAGTCGACATAATGGATGCATTCTGTTCTATGAATCTTGGAAAATACAAAGCTCACTTTACCTAATTAGAATTCCATCACCAATCAAACCTGTTGAAATAGAAAGATAGGTTTATTTAGCCCATTGGTTTGGACATTGTTTTTAACATGAAGCATTGTGGGGGAAACATTTGTGATTTGTAAATAGTTCATCTCATTTTCTGTATGTTACATTACATTTGTTTTAGTTACAAAATTACAACAATGAATTTGCATCATATTTTTCTAAGATATGACACTTCTGTGCTTTCTAATGATAGGAAGTGAAATAATAAAAAATAACAAAACTAATCTAAATAAACTCACATTGTATTCATTGAGAAGAATGCCTTTTACTTTCTTTAAAAATGTAAATGATTTTTGTTGTGGTTTATATTGACTTTATCATGTACAAGTCTTGACAAGAGACATTATCCCATGCTTAAAAATAAAAACAAAGGAAAAAGAAATATGGTGGTATAGGACAATATAATTATTAATTATGCATTGTGCATCATTTGTATACACTGATGAATATTGAATGATGATGTTTATTGATGCATTGTGTAGCATTTGTGTACACTGATGAATATTGAATGATGATGTTTATTGATGCATTGTGTAGGATTTGTGTACACTGATGAGTATTCAATGATGATGTTTATTGATGCATCATGGAGACATTTGTGTACACTGATGAGTATTCAATGATGATGTTTATTGATGCATCATGGAGACATTTGTGTACACTGATGATTCAGTGATGAAGCTTATTTCATTGATTTTGGTAAACTATTCCTGATCATTGGGTCAGAATATACAAACTTTTCTTGTTTGGGTTTTTGGACTTTTGACATATTTAGCTAAAACAAAACCCAGTAAGGTCAGATTGATGTGGATTGACATATTTAGCTAAAACAAAACCCAGTGAGGTCAGATTGATGTGGATTGACATATTTAGCTAAAACAAAACCCAGTAAGGTCAGATTTATGTGGATTGACATATTTAGCTAAAACAAAACACAATAAGGTCAGATTGATGTGGATTGACATATTTAGCTAAAACAAAACCCAGTAAGGTCAGATTTATGTGGATTGACATTACTCTGGACAAATTGACAACCTGTTTGCTTTGAAATCTTGGACACAAGTTTAGATTTTCTGATAAATCTCCATTCTTTAATTCCAAGTATTCCTAGTTGGTCAATTGTTTGATTGGTATCTTTATCACCAAATAAGTCCCTGTTAACATCAAACTATTCACACACCAGCCATTAAACCTAGATTTATAACAACAGGCTAGACAGTGCCCTGCATATCACATATAAATGTATTATTCTGATCATGCAAAAAAAAGCTACTCAATCACATAAAACTTCCTAATAAAAGAATAAGTCTACATTATGAAAATATTAAATATGTTGATTTGTCTTAAGTTAAATTTTGAGTTTACGTGTACTTCATGGGAAGATAGTAAAATAAGAACATCAACATTGGTTCTATAGAACTCTCATTTTCTCAGTAAAATAATAACATTGTCATTGATGTTTCTATAGAACACATTTTCACAGTAAAATAAAAACATTGTCATTGATGTTTCTATAGAATACACTATTTCACAGTAAAATAATAACATTGTCATTGATGTTTCTATAGAACACATTTTTACAGTAAAATAAAAACATTGTCATTGATGTTTCTATAGAATACACTATTTCACAGTAAAATAATAACATTGTCATTGATGTTTCTATAGAACACATTTTTACAGTAAAATAAAAACATTGTCATTGATGTTTCTATAGAATACACTATTTCACAGTAAAATAATAACATTGTCATTGATGTTTCTATAGAACACATTTTTACAGTAAAATAAAAACATTGTCATTGATGTTTCTATAGAATACACTATTTCACAGTAAAATAATAACATTGTCATTGATGTTTCTATAGAACACATTTTTACAGTAAAATAAAAACATTGTCATTGATGTTTCTATAGAATACACTATTTCATTGTAAAATAAAAACATTGGCATTGATGTTGCTATAGAATACACTATTTCATCGTAAAGTAAAAATATTGGCATTGATGTTTCCATAGAACACATGTTTTCACAGTAAAATAAAAACATTGTCATTGATGTTTCTATAGAACACACATTTTCACATAAAATAAGACCATTGTCATTGATGTTTCTACGGAATACACTATTTCATAGTAAAATAAAAATTATAACATTGATGTTTCTATAGAACACACTATTTCATAGTAAAATAAAAACATTAACATTGATGTTTCTATAGAATACACTATTTCATAGTAAAATAAAAACATTGATATTGATGTTTCTATAGAATACACTATTTCATAGTAAAATAAAAACATTGGTATTGATGCTTTTATAGATTATACATTTTCACAGTAAAATAAGAACATTTACATTGATGTTTCTATAAAATACACTATTTCATAGTAAAATAAGAACATTAACATCGATGTTTCTATAGAACACACATTTTCACAGTAAAATAAAAACATTAACATTGATGTTTCTATAGAATACACATTTTCATTCTGAGTATTTAAATTATACTTAAGATGACAAATTATTAAATATTTGTAAACATGTACTTTATTTTGGTGTCTTTTAAACATTAATCATCTTTGCTTGTTCCTAAGTCTTTAAAATGTACAACAGGAAAAGTTTATTTTCTTACTTTTTTAACATATATTTCCATTATGTCTTTACATCTTTTTTACGTTTTGTTTTTTAGTTATGTTTGAGCTACATTGTAGAATATCTGACCATAGCATTTGTTTCACATTTCTATTATGTTTTTCATCATGATTTAATATTGTATATACATAATGGCTTTTTTATTTACTTTCCTCATATGTTATTTATTATTGTGTGTTATTTTCTCCTAATTTCTTTATAACATTGGTCATGGTCAAGAATAAGTTCTTGTTAGTTGAAATGACCTTGACTAATAGGAATAGATGCAAGAAGAATGCATAGAAAAGCATTATTCTTTTCAAAGTTTTATTTTCACTATAGTTTATATAATATAAGAGAACAGACCTGGTATTGACTGATCAAAAATTAAATGCTTTTACTTAGTGGAAGATTGTGAACATAAATATTTCTAAATACTGCTTCTCATGTAGAATATAGACATGAAGTATGCCTCTGTTTGTTTGTATTTTTTGTAAGAAACATTGATTCTTTATTTTAGCATGTGTGTATGTGTGTATATTTTTGTAAGAGTGTTATTCAGCATTATAGTATGATTGTAAATTTGTGAATGTTTGTGTGTGTATTTTTGTAAGAAGACTTTGTACATTGTGTGTGGGTGTGTGTGTGTGGGTGTGTGTGTGTTGGTGTATGTGGTTTTTTTTGTAAGAAGACTGAGCATGTTTGTACATTTGTGTGCATGTGTATGTGTATTTTTGTAAGAAGACCTTGTTTCAGTATTATAGCATGTGTGTATGTATATTTTTATAAGAGTTTGATTCAGTATTATGGTATGTTTGTATACTTGGGTGTATGTGTGTGTGTTTTTGTAAGAAGACTTTGATTCAGTATTATTAATTGTTTGTACATGTGTGCATTTGTAATTTTGTAAGAAGACTGATTCACTAGTATAGTATGTTCATACAGTCCTAAGTTATAACTGCATTCCTGAATTCATATTTTAGTAAATATATTCTCACACTTTGGTTGAAAAACAGGTGCCATAGCAGTGGTACTTGTTTTTAGTCATGTTTTGTTGTCTACATAAATAATAAATTTGACAAAGTATTAGTCATTCAGACTAATTTTTCTCGGTCTCCTCTATCTTTGAAAATGCAGTGAAGCTCTGATCCCATCCCCCAATATGACAGAATAA
>JAECUM010029429.1:0-95959 GCA_016617855.1 Megalonaias nervosa | reverse complement strand
CTATCTTTTGCGGTTGTACTAGAGTCTAGCAATAATTTTGTTGACATTGTTATTTATTATATTTTTTATAAAATTAAATCGCCTAGATTAAGTCGCGGTGTAAAGTTTCATACTCGTCAGATGTTAATAAATTTTCTGATCTTAGATGATCAAGTATATCAACAATTTCATTATCAATTTCAGCACTAACATTACCAGCTTCTTTTGATGATATTAATAGCATCAATCTACCTATCACTTCAACATTTGATGTAAATATTTTTACACCAGTTCCAAACTTACTTGTGTGAACATTCTCATTTATTTCAAACAAGTCGTAAATTTGCCTATTTGTATGTCTTCCAGATCTAAATTCCTCCGCTAAGGGTTTTAAATTAAAAGCAATAATAGCATCTCTATAAAGTTTAAATTTTCTTTCAAGATCTTCTGTATAAATTTCTTCTCTTTTAGCTTTATAAATATTACCAATAGCATCTCTTCCTTTTCCAATAATATCATCTAATTTTTCAATAATATCAACATATTCTTCTTGTGACAATTTATTGATATTATTAATATCTTCAACGTCGTATTCTCCTATAAAATAATTATAATCGGATCGTGTTACTTTAGATTCTGCTATTTTTAGTTTTTCATTAATTTTCTTAGTTACTTCAGTTTCCTCTAAAACTTTTTCTTCATATTCTGATTCTTCTAATCCTTCATCCAATAATTTTGCTTCTTTAGATAAATTACTATTATAATGGCTAATATGTAGTCATTTTTTTTTTTTTTAATAGCTTTAATATAAAGACTAGCTATAATACCTTCTCGGTATAATTTAATGTTGTTATGGTAATTGTTATTTTCTAAAACTATTTCTTTGAGATTTTTTTCACTCTCTTCTTTAATTTTTGTTAATTCTTTAATTTTTTCGTCGGCTCTATAATCATCATCTCTCATAACAGTGTATATTCTTACATTATAATTGCTATATCTCTTATCAAAATCTTTATATTCATAATCTCTTATTTTTCTATTGATATTTAATAAATCATATTCAAATCTTTTTTTTCTTTCTCTTTTTCTTCTTCAAACTTTTCTTTAATCGGTCTAACTATTACTGCTTCCGCTAATCTTTGTTCAAGTAAAAGTGGATTATTTAATAATAGTGTTAGTTCAGCTTGTCTAGCAGCAGGGTCAGCTATGTTTGCTACAATAGATTCAACTAATTTTCTTTTTTCCTCATCAGATCTAGCAATAATTCTTCCAGAAGTTGTTTCTTGTTGTTCTTTAACTAGTCCGAGTAAACCTTTTTCTTGTAGTTTCTTAAGTTCTTCGTCTGACAGTGTCCTAGTTTCAGGTTGTTTTCCAAGAAGTGCTTCAGTAACTGGTTTGAAAATCGTAGCTGTTGTTTCTGCAGCAGTTATTTGTCCACGACGTGCTTGTTGTACTCTTTGCTTAAATGCTGCTTGAGATTGAGCAAGTTTTTTTAAATCTTCTATATGTTTTCTATATTTTGCTCGTTTGTCCATTTTATTATATATAAATTTTATAAAATTGAAACGCCTTACTGTAAGTAAGTGTCAATACAACAGCGAAACATTTTAGTTGGATCATGTGTAAGTTTATCAAATAAGAAGAAGTTATATTTATCTTTTGTAGCTTTATGATAAAGTTCGATAAATTTAACTTTTGTTACATCACCGCATTGTTCGTTCGCAATATTTCTGACGTCAATATTGTCCAATCCCGGAAATAATATAAAACAACCGGTAATTCGCCGAATAAATCTGTCAACATTATAAAAACCTTGAGCTAAATAAATAGAATTACACTTTTTATTTCGCGATAGTGAAAAATATGATCTTATTTTATTCATCTCCGTATTATTTAGCGGAATATCGTCAAAAACTACTATCTTATGTTCAGATGCATCAAGTTGATTAACTGGAATAAGATCTTCTGGCTGTCTGATTATAAAAAAATCTTCACCAGCCTCAAGATCATCACGAAGTTTGTCATTATATTCGCTTAGTAGCTCGTACTTATCTTGCTGTGGATTAATTGTGTAAATATAAACTCGATCGTAGTTAAAATTATCGCCGAGAAGTAAGTTCATAAGCAAATTTGTTTTTCCCGATCCAGTTCGCCCAACAATAAGATAATGACAATCTGGAAGTTCATTGTTATGTTTATGTTTCACCAGCCGCTCGGTATCAAAGTTTAATATCGTCGCCATCGTTGTTATATAATTTTATGTAATATTAAACTAACTAATGTTGACAATTTTATGTAAGACAATAAATAATGAGCTACTATACAAAATTTGGAACATTAACAGAAGATTTATTGACTGAAGGTTATCAAGGTGACTTATCTATGTACGCAACTCTTGATCAGCTAAGAAATGAAATTGATAATTTATTAAATCTCACAAGTGTGGATCAAAATGAAGTTGTTATTTTCCAGGATAAAAAAGGACGATTAAAGACGAGTAATGTACAACTGTCAAATGTACTTGTACGAATTCCCACCGCGGTTGTTAATAATATTGTTACTTTTACAAATCAAGGTAAGATACAAGATTCCGGTAACTCGATTAACGATTATGTCAAAAAAGCTGGTGATTCATTTACGGGTCACATTATTATGAATCAAAATAAAATTATAGACCTTGGAAACCCAGCCTCAGATACAGACGCCGCAACAAAAAAAATATGTCGATGATCAAGAATCTAAGTACGTATTGGCCAACGGTGGTATAATGCGTGCATTTCTCAACATGAACAATAACGGCATTAATAATCTTAGAACACCGGAATATGATTTTGATGCTGCAACAAAAAAGTATGTTGATGATAAGGAAATTCCTATTTCAACTTCGTTAAAAACAATCGGTGATGAAATGACTACACTTAGTGTTACTTTTTCTAGACACGTAGAAACGTTCTTAAATTTTCGTAGAAACATAAACAAACCCTTTAAAGAATTTTTTGGGGAACAACCAACCGTTGAAATAAAACTAGCCGACATTAAAACGAAACTCAACGACATTGTCAGTGGAATACCTACTATTGTTCAAAAAACTAATCTGATTAAAATTCCACAAGGACAGATTAAAAATATCGTGTACACAGTATCATCAGGATTAACAACATGGTCACAGCAAAATAACACTATCAAATATACCGCAGAAGTTACTGGTGTTTATAGACTATCTATCTTTAGCTCTGCAAAGTTTAAAATTTATACTACAACATTTCCATGGCGTCATTCAACCGATGCTTTCTCTGGAGTTGTATCTATAGTGTTAAATAAAGATGCTGAAGAAATATTTTTACTGGAAGCAGATGATCAAACAATAACCGCAACGTCTTCCTGGTGGTGTTTGGATTTTGTAGCTGAAACAAAGCAATTAGTCACTTAATCAAACCAGCATTGTTGTAAATTAATATTATATAATGAAAAAATATATATTTGATTTCAATCACATTTCAAAAGAAATTCCAAAACAAGATGTGGACGCTCTAATGCAATATTACAAATTTTATCATAAAAAACTTTGGTGCGTGAAAAAATGTTATAAATATTATAACAAAATACTTCGAGCAATATCATATTTACCGTTGTTATTGACCGGATCTGGTATAATTTCGAGTGGTGCATCATTAAACACGTTTTTGCTAATAATATCGGGCATTGGTGGTTCTCTTCCAACTGCGTGCAAAAAGATAGAACCTCGACTCGCGACTAAAAAAAATAGTTGCCAAACGGCTAGTATCACCTATAAAAAATTACTTGATCAGATACGATCTTACTTGCGGGGTATAAAATATGATATGGACGATTTAATACGCGAGTTTCGTACTATTGACAGTATGTTAACAGATATTCTACCAATGAGAGTTAGTAGGTATGAAAAAGATCATCAAAAAAAGTATGATAATGATAGGGTATGAAATATTATCTAAACAATAAAATAATATCACTTACCTGATCTCGCTCAGTAAAGATTACCCTTGAACATGCAGCACGCAATGACTATGAGAGAATTTGACCGCCTCATATATACTTGTTCTGAAAATTAATTATCTAAAAAACCTCATCACCGTTTGAGACATTTTAAGGTATTAATTTTCCGTTGTTTCCGTTACGTGATCTCCGTATGACTAAGGTATTTTACCTATGTTCTGGCAAATTCTAGATAATCACGTGATCTCCGTATGACGTGTTAAGACATTTACCTGATTCAGTTGTCATAGAGATATTGATTTTTTTATACTGCGCAACGGCTAGGCGTATTGATTAGACAACATCTGTTACAAAGTCTAGGTATGCAATTATATATTAGTGTAAAGTTATAGAATTATATCTGAGCTAAAATCTGCCTTTCAGTTTTGTGTAAATCGTTTGGGGTGGGAGTTTTAGGGTCTCTGATAGAGGTAAATTATATTTGTTAGGAGGTTGGGGAGGGTGTGAAAAAGGTGTTAGAGATAGAATCGGCCTTTTATATTACTACTCTTGTCCCTACACTATGTGGGTAGTATACAAAGGGTTTTTTCTTCCCTTCTGTGTGGATAGTAGATAATATGTGAAGTTATTGTAAGGGATGTTTTCCTTCACGTCCGTGCCTCAAGTATATAAATCATAGCGTTTGTGGGTCTTTTTCATAACAGCCCCTGCTGCCCCACAACCCCCAATGCACACCAACAAAAACCGGACAAGCGCAATGGAAAGGGGCAGTCCAGGTAGCTCTGCCTGCTGCCCCACAACCCCTAACTCACCCCCGACAAGCGATCGGAAAACCACAAGGGCAAGGGGCAGTCCAGGTAGCTCGACCTGCTGCATCACAGCACCGGACAAACTATCGGACAACCACAAAGGTAAAGGGCAGTCCAGGTACCTCTGCCTGCTGCCCCACAACCCCCCAACACCCCCCGGACAAGCCATCGGAAAACAGCAAGGGCGAGGGGCAGTCCAGGTAGCTCGACCTGCTGTCCCAACCCACCGGACAAGCTTTCAGACAACCGCAAAGGTAAGGGACAGTCCAGGTAGCTCTGCCAGCTGCCCCACAAGCCCATACTGAACAACCATGACCCGGCCAAATTGAGTTACAATTACTCCTCTTAAGAAGGAGATATTGTAGTCCCCGCTCGAATGTGGCCCATCCACCCTCCCCTCACACCTCCCACAACGCACGCGAAAGCGGGCACAAAACGGGTGCTAGGTTAAAACATACTGGCACACACCCGGGTCGGATCCTGGTGGCAGCGGGGATGTCGCCAGCACGTCCTCTCACCTATGGGGCTAGGTAAAACAAACTAGCACATACCCATGACAGACAACAACGGTCACACTCCACCGCTGCCACTACAGATTTCCCACCAAGAGCCCGGCTTATGGGCACAGTGGGGGTGGAGGGGGAGAGACCCCCCAAATAATCACAACCAAGCGTCTTCACATTGGGCGTTGAAGACCCAACACAAACATACCATGATCCATTAGATCCCTCGTCTAAAAAGAAAACCAAAACAAAATTCCAATTAACCTAAAAATATGGGAGGATTAACCTCCACACGGATTGGGATATTTTTTCGCCAAACGAGAACGTACACTATGTACACAAAATCCAAACTCAACAAATATTCAAAATTTTCAACCCCAAACACGAGAACAATTACACAGGTGGCTAACACATTATTGGTATAGGGCCGTCCACTAGGAAGACTGGATTCGATTAGACACAACAGACCGGCCCCGCCGTTGGGCCGAGGCGTTTGGTGGCGGGGTTGGTGTACCCTGGTGCTGTCGCGGGGTGCTTGCTGTGTGCGTTTGAAGCTGCCGCGGGTGCTTTTCCTCCTTTGATTCGTACCGGACATGTTACGCCGCATCTGGATCTGGGAGGATGCGATGGCCTCGTACTCGCACCTCCCCCAAGCTGACAAGGCCCAGACTATCTATCAAAATAGAAGAAAAAGCAACGTGGCCCGAGTATGTGTTTGCTGCCCACGGAGACCGAGCAACCAACCCAGGGCTCACCTACCCACCTACCGGAAAGAAACATCAAGAACTGCGACTGGCGCTTAATAGTCAACACAACAACGTTGACTGGACAATTCATGACTGAAGCAGGAAAACACAAATGGCGGACTTCGTTGGAGGCCTTGGGGTTAGCCGAGACAAAGAGCAAGCCAGCCTGTCCCAGTGTAGACCATAACCCGGAGAAGTCTAGACGTCCCCGGACTCGGTATGAAAAGGCCGAGCAACCTACTAATTTGCCTGGGTGAATGTATTGGTTTTCATTTCGGCTAGAAAACCTTTTTTTTCGATAATATTTCTATGTTGTATTCCGAATTTGACCCTTTGGTTCCCCCATCAAAATTTTCTCTTTGTTTATTATGAGTGACACTAAACTTGCATGAGTTATTTTGACTTAGCTGATTGGCATATTTTTGATACTTTTATGTACACTTTGTACACTTAATTCCAACTTTGAATGTAATTAACAACGAAATTTAGCAATTTATTTTATTTGGTTAATTTCACAGGTGGCTTACACATTATTGGCCTTAGCTTTTGTTCATTAGTACAACTGGACTGAATTTGAAATAAGTACGGACCGGCGTTTTGGAGCGTACACGACATCCATGCCTTCGCTTCGCCCCGGCTGCCGAGACACTTTTCCTCCTTTTCTACACTCGGACTCCCGTACATGGACGGAATGTGGAACGATTTCCACCCGTCCAAATACCAGGTGCCCCGATGAGACGTCATAGTCGCTGACCAATCGCGACTGACGGTCATACTGCTTTGGTTGACACCTGGTAGCGCTGTAGACTGGAATTCCACTCCTACTTGAGTGCAAGCTGAGTCCATTCCCACTCAAGTAATGCCCATAGCTGGTGCTATGGCGGAGTAGCATGTGGATGCATGGTATAACATGCTGCATATGCGGACTGGAGACCCTACAGGATGAAGAAAGATAATCCGGTAATACCTGCGTGTCAACGAGTCTCCTTTTACACTAAGGAGTGTGCTGATGAGGTTAAAAATCATGCACTTTACCCTTTAGTGTCCAAGTCAATTCACCAGCTAGTGTAGGTCGTTTGGGACTTAGTTGTCGCACGACCTGTAGGTTAATTAACCGCTCTCTTTGAGAGCATTAAAGCCTGGGAGATGTGGCATGGATTCCTTCACCCAGGAAACATTAGCAGTCCGCTTTGCGGACAATAACCAGTGGCATATGCCCGATAGGGCGTACGCCACTATAATCCAAATAGGCAGTCAGTCAGTCTGGCTAACCAGCGTTGACTAGTCAACACGTTCAAAATGAATTGGTAAATGATTTTAAAGACGGTTGGTATTGGATGAAGGATACAACATATGTGGTAGAAAGGCTTGAAGATGAATGGAGTTATCCAGTTACCCTAGAGTTTGAGACAAGTCAAGTGGCGAATCAAAAAGTAGCCAGGGATCTGATTAATGACGTCATAGAGGAGGAAGTAGAGAAGTTGAGAGGCAATATTAAGTTAGAGTATGTTAAAGTGGGAAAACTGAAGGAGGCTCTTGATAGAATGACAAAAGTCAGGTATTTTATTAGAAGAAATAGAGACTTTAACAGACTGGTCTTATCTGTCTCTTATGGCTGTGGAGTGGGGATTAGAGAAATTAAATAAACAAGAAGAAATGTTTAGAAAGTGAAGGAAGAGGAGGTGAAGAAGATAAAAGATACATGGGCTAAGAAGAGAAATGAGAAAGATACCAGAAAGAAAAAAGAGGCCTTTGACAGACTCAATCAAAACTGGATCAAAGTACTGGAAAAGTTTAGAACAATTGGACATCCTGACTGGATACAAGAAAATGAAAAGAAGAAGAAGAAGAAAGAAATAATAGAGAAAGTGAGGAAATGGAAGAAATGGAGACGATAAAAGAACGCAAAGACCCTTTTCAGGGCCTCTTCAATGCCTCGACAAGATTCAGTCAACAAATTTGCCCTATTTTGTGTGTCTTTGTTTAGTGTTTGCTTGTTTCATTCTTTCTTTCATTGTTTATTTGTTTGTTTGTTTACCTGTCCGCCAAGCGTTATCATTCCCATGTTAAATTCCCCTTGCGGCTAGACAGGCCAAATCCACTGTCCCTATACACCCCATGTTAAATTTCCCCATGTTAAATTACCCTTGACCCTAAAGTGCCCCAGGTGTTCCAGATTTTTTAATTCGCATTGAGGCTAAAGTTACCCACGACCCTTTTGACTGGGATTTCCCATGAGGCTAATGAGCCCCACTACACTAATGTCAGAAGACCATTCTATCAACACATAAATGCTATTGTCGTGGTAACATTGTGTTTCTTAAAGCTTGTTCAGTATGGGATTTACGTTGTGTCGTAGTTACAATGCATATGCTACAAATGCACACAAGTACACAGAATAACTAGCATGAATAAATGCACATAGAATCATGTTACCTAGGAATTCATTTCTGTTTCGTTCCGTTTATTACCTACTTTTCTCAAAGGAATAAATGTGACTAACCTTTCTTGTAGGGATGTTTTACACTCAGCTTCTTCAAATATTTTTAATTTTCACCGAATTTGAGGAATTTTTAATGTCAGTGGAAGGCATATTTAGCACATTATAACAATTTGCAAAAATTATTACTTTAGAAAACGTTATTCAGATACGAACATGCAGTAATATACGACTCGGTTATCTATCGGCCTGTTCCACATCAGCTTATATAGAGCAAGGCCATCAACACAAGTGTCAGCAGGCTGCATTTATGATATCAGATTGAAGGATGCCTATGTGTTCTTTATAAGGTAAGTGATCAATCAACAATATTCCATAATTAAAATAACACTATTTTTCACAATATCTGATTTTCTCCTGTTGGTAAATGTTCTACATGGAAAATCAAAGATATTTGCCTTCTTTCTCGTGCAGTCTGTCTTTGTCACTTTCCGTCTGCTTGAATGCTTTAAAGTGAATCGAATCGAACGATATGGCTGCAAATCGTTTATGAGGTTTTTATTTTAATTACCTGTAGTTCCAAATAACTAAATGTTTAATGAATGATATTAGCTGAGGACTCTGAGATCTCGTATTACCTCAACATACCGCAGTAGGGTAGTCGGGCACTTTAGCTTCAATGGAAATCCCAGTCAAAAAGGTCGTGGGCAACTTTAGCCTCAATGGGAACTGAAAAAAACGGAACACCTGGGGCACTTTAGCCTCAAGGGGAATTTAACATGGGGAAATTTAAAATAGGGTGTATAGGAACAAACGATTGGGCCGGTTTAGCCTCATTGGGAATTTAACATGGGGAAATTTAACATGGGGCGTATAGGCATAAGGGATTGGGCCTGTCTATCCTCAAGGGGAAATTAACATGGGAATAATAACGCTTGCCATTGGCGGGTAAACAAACAAACAAACACTAAACACAGAAACACAAATATGGCAAATTTTAAATAAACCTTTTTGAGGCATTGAAATGGCACTAACAAGGGCGTTTGGTTTTCTTGTTAACATCATTCAGTTAACATAGAGGGCACCACATGGATCATCTTCTCTTCCTCAAACTTCGTCTGACCGCAGGACCGTAGATTAAGACTCGTTTCAGACAGCCTTGTCTCTCCACATAGATCCTTCGTTTCCAAAGGGCTGTATCAGTCATTTGGGTGATAGCCCATGATGATTTGACATACATGGGATAGCCCGGGTAGAACAGCATCGACGATAGGAGAGTAGACGATTCTACGTTAGTCCACATCTTGTGACGAGAAGAGGTGAAGGGAATGAAGTGATCCGAGGTTATTTATAGTGGAAGGGCGGTTTGAAACGGATTGAGTTCTTTCACCAATTCAAAAACGAGTTCAAAAAATTCAGTCACAGGGTGGAGTCTATCTTCCAATACGAAGAGAGCTACTTGTGGCGTCACATTCCCTATATACATGCGCTACCGTCTGTGCGCAGTGAATCAATTCTACAGGGTTAGAACATGAGGGAAACTAAGAAGAGGATGAATTGGGGTGCACCGGCCTGGCAACGAGAAGTGATGACATAGCAGCGGCTACTAAAGCAAACGCAGGCCTACTTCCAGAAGAGACCGATTTTAATTGGGATTTAGTGGATTTGCTCTCTTCTTCTCAAGAATTTGTTCCGGTACCAGCACCTTCGCCACCTTCTCCGACTTTACCGTACGTCGAGGATTTTACACAGAGACAGAAGGAAGAACTGGAGAAATTTTACATCAGCAAAAAGAAGCAGGTCAAGCTTTTCTCCTTCAACAGCAACAGCGAGAAAAAGAAGAGGTAAGAATGAAACGGCAGGAAGAAGAAGAAGCAGTGAAGAATCAAAGTCTAGGAGGAAAGAAGAACGGTGAAAGTCAAAGAGTGATGGTACTCTTAGACGTTTTGGCAGAGTTAAGGAGTCTGAAACAAATGTATCAGACTTCTTTATTACGACCCAAGAGAAAACGACCTTCCAGAGCCAAACAGCCCAACCCTGTTACTACGCCTGAGATACACACCCTAGTGATTTCTACCAAATCATCGACAGGAGCAGGTTCAGAAGTAGGCCTTGGCCGTGGCATAGGGATAAGGCAGTTAAAGCTCATTACCTACCGTTCCTGAGTTTTTCAGGGCCACCCACCTCTTTTGAAAAGAGACTACTGAATATCTGCTAAACTTTATTAAAATTCAAATCCCTTTTCCCATGATGTACGCAAGTGTGTGAGTGTAGGTCCTTATTCTCAACATCAAAACCAAGAGACACTTACGTTTTCCTTTCGTTTCTATTCTGGTATAAATGTACAATTCAATTCAAAACACAACACTTTAAAAAGTTCATAGACTTCTTCCGTGTCTTTTCACTCACTCCATTCTTTGAATTTCTTTACTGTCACAGGTTTTTCCTTCTCTTCATCATCACTTTCTTATCGTCTCCTTTTCTTCTTGTTCTCCTCGTTCTCGACGTGTCTGGGTTCATCTTTTTGGGAGGGTACATCTTCCTGTTCGGAATCCCTCTGTGCCTCCTGCTGATGTTCTCTCTTAGGACAGTCTGAAGACCAATGTCCTTTCTCTTGACAATGATAACAGGTATCCTGACACCATTTTGACACCTGTCTTGCTTTTTTCACGGTCTGGACATGCTGAAGGCCAAACCCCTTTCTTCCGACAGATATAGCAAGTATCTTGACATTTTTCTCGAAAGGAGGGAGAGTAGTATGTCGCCTTGTCTGAAGAAAACCTTCTCATGACACCTCGCAAACCACTGATCAGAAGTTTGATCTCTGTTCTATCTTCCATCGTTCTGGTAGGCTTGAGAGTGAAATGAACACCTGGAGGAAAGACACTGACCCTTCATATATACACTGATCTGACATGGATATATTGGGGAGACCATGGCGGTTAAAATGTTGTCATTTGACTTTTTGCATTTAAGATGAAACGATCACATCATTTCGTAAAGACAAGAGAATAAATTAAGAGCCAGAAAAGTGACTTATCGCCTCGCATAGTAGTTGAAGTCTTGCTTCTAATCCATGCCAGCGATTTTGAAGATGACATGACTAAGGCAGAGTCAAAGCCAAGAGAGTCTACACCAAACGAAAGGTCAGCACCACTAAACCCTGAAAAGTACTACCACATTCGAGAGACAGATAATCACTCCTCTAGATAAATTAGAACCACGGCCTACATGTACACGGTGAAGATTAAAGATTTCAAGTCCGACGTACCGCTGCAGTAAGCAGAAGAGTGTATCACCGATCTGTGGGATTCTGTGTTAACCACACTGAAATGGCAGTATAAGCCAAAGAAGAAGATTGCATGAGACTTTCCCTTTATCACGACAGTATGAAGTACCCCGTTTGGATTGAGTTTAACAGCCCATCAGAATTGACACCTCCCAAAGTCATCGACAAGATTCAATACGTGCAACAATCCAATGAGAAGTTTCACATCACCGATGGAAAAGCGACAATGTTCATGAACCACATTTCTCTTCCCAAAGAGACCGGGCTCAAAAAGGTGTTATTGCTAGACGTCCTTTCCAGCCCCAAAAGAGCCTCGTCCGTATTAATAATCCTCAAGACCAGATGGGTTTAGCCCAAGCCATCGAGGTGGGAAGAACGTATGCCGACAAGAACGACGCCACAGACTGGAAAAGAGAATGGAAAACTGTTTGTCAATCGAACAGCCTCTAACAACAAAGAGAAGCAGAACTCCTGTTACAGCAAGCGGGGCTATCCAAAGACCCACCCTGTGGCATTCCTGAAATACAAAAATTGCAAGACATCTTGGCTCCAAGTTAAACGTTGAAAATGCATCCTCAAGAAGTGCGCGGTCCTCTGTTGTTTTCAGGCAAATATTTCAAAGATGGAAAAAACATTTACGTCTATCATCACCATGAACATTTCAATGACATTATCAGTATCGACGAAGTCCTGGGATATAGTTATTACTAAGAGAAATGTCACTATGGCTATAACACTCGAGAGCAACACAAGCATTATGGATCGAAATGTGAAGGATGTTTAGCCTCTAAACCCTGCCTCGACGAAGGACAACAACGAGTGTATTCCTCAGCTTGTCAGCGCACATATTTTGTCAGCCCTGCCTGTTACCAACAACATCTGAAGACTCAAGGTTCACAGAAGAAAAGTGCTTGCCAACTCCTGAGATTGTGCCCTACTTGTCGACAAGGCATACGTAACAATAATGCCAAGGCTCACGTATGTTCAAGAAAGAAACGATGTCACATTTGTCACCAAATCGTGGACTTGGAACACGAATGCTACATTTAAAACTACCATTCTCAACATGAAGAGGACGATGACCAGAAGAAAGGCAATTTCATCTTTTTCAATTTCGAATGCATGCAAGAGACTGGCATTCACATTCCTAATTTCTGCGTGGCTCATCGAGCGTGCTTGAAGTGCATCCAAGAAAATACATTTAGTCATTGTCCTCACTGCAACAAGATTTTTGGAGGACGTGTAACAATAATTTCGGAGACCTAACACGCTGGCCGATTTCACCCAAAGATCTTAGACCTGATCGACGAGACGTGGTGCCCAGAGGACATCGAACATTATGGAGATTGTCATCGTCACGCCACGGTTATTGCTCACAATTTCTCTTGATACGATGGGCAATTTCTTCCGTGATACTATACGGAACAATGCACCGAACGTGCTAAAGTGACTTTAAACGGAGCCAAAATCATTTCCATGCAAGTGGGACACATGCAGTTTAATGATTCAATGAGTTACTTGGCCATGCCATTGAGTCAAATGCCTAAAACGTTTGGCGTGTTCCTTAGTGTACCACCAACGATTTATGCCCGAAAACATCCTTGCTGTCACAAGTCCTCAAACGACAAACTTTGTCAAACTTCAATACTCGTTCCAAACCCTACGCTGGTTACATTACTTGTGCGACAAGGAATGAAAATGGATCCAACATGCCCGCAACAGAGGAGGCGAAAAGACCATCGGAAAGTATTCGGTGCATGGCTGAGACTTTGAAAACCCAAGATTGTGTACGAATTTAACGGTTGCTTATTTCAAGGATGTCCCATCTGTTACCCTCAACTTGACATAAAAATCAGTTTTTACAACGTACCATGGAAGACTTGTACCAGGCAACTTGTCAGCAGCGCTTGAAGTTAGAACGGCAAGGATGCCAAGTGGTGGAAATGTGGGAACAAAAGTACGATTACCGTTTGATAACAGATCCCGAGTTTAAACGCATCGTGGAAAGTTACAAACTGGTGGACCCACTGAATCCGCGGGACAGTTTGCACGGAGGACGGACGAATGCCACCTGTTTGCTGTACCAAGCCGACGAGGAGAAAGGAGGAGAAATCAAATACTTAGAGGTGTATTCGCTGTATTCTTACGTGTGCAATTGTCTCTTTTCCGCAGGGCACCCACAACTGCAAACGGAACACATCGTCCTGGACAATATTCAACAATACGATGGATTGATTAAATGTAAAGTCGTGCCTGCCACCTACTTGTACCATCCCGTTTTGCCCCACCATTACCAAGGTAAACAGATATTTCTCTTCTTCCGTACTTATGCCGAAACGTGCAACCAAGACCAACCTTGTCAGCACAACCAGGGAGAATGCGCTTTAACATTAGCGTGGTTCAGCGTGGAATTGTTTAAATATCTGGACCTGAGATACCACCTGTGAGAAGTGTATGAAATTTACCATTCTCCCAAGGCAGAACAGTACCACAAAGGCGACGAGACTCAAAGGCATTTTCGCAGACTACGTGGATGCCTTTTTAAAACTGAAACAAAAAGCAAGCGGCTATCCTTCCTGGTGCCACACTCCTGCAGACCAAAAGAAATTCAAAGAGAAATAATTGCAATAGGAAGGCATCACTTTAGACCACGAGGAGAAAAACGAAGGATGGCGATCGTTTACCAAAGTGATGTTAAATTGCTTGTGGGGCAAATTGGCACAACGACCGTGTTTACCCAAGACGGAGTATTTGACAGAACCCTCCCGCTACTTCCAGATGATTCACGACAAAACCAATTACATTAATCACGTGGACGTCGTTCGTGAAGACATGATCCTGGTCAATTACGAAGAAGAACTGGTTTTTCTAGAAGCTGACGAATTTGGAAATGTCATCTTTTGGTGCGATGCTGAAATAAAACCGATTCTGTTCAAATCAATGACAGTATTTAGACTGTGGCGAATTACCAGCTCTTTTTACGAGCACTGTATCTAATGAATTTGGGTAGACGTATAGTGTGTGTCTTAGTGACTTGCTTTCTGGGATTTCGTTTACCAGCCGATTTCTTGCACCATAAAAAAACAAACATAAGAACATAAGAGTGGTACCTTTAAATGTACACGAGAGACTCGTTCTGTTAAAAGCCTTGCGTTTACATCTCGATACTTCTCGACCTCTACTGGAAAAAAAAGATTCGTCAACTTTTAGACACTGAAGATGTTTATGACGATGTGTGTATAGCTTGTGACTTACACCCTCTCTGGTCAGATGTACGTGACTGGAAAAGTCTTGGTTTCGAGGCTTGGACAAAAGAAGTGGCTGATTATACCCAAGATTTGTAATCATAAATTCAACGTCCAGTCAAAAAAGTAACTTTTAAACCTGCGTTAAAGAACCCGTCACCGAGGACAACGACTCACTTCAGGACAGGACTGTCATCGACATTCCCGAAAGGTCATTCCGGGAGGACCCATGTGTGAATGCCAAGTTTAGAGAGTCTAAGAACATTACAAACTGTCCCTAGGACACCACACCTTGATTGCCAAAAATATTGTACAGAGCTTTGTTCATATTCCACTTTGATCGTTTTAATGTGTATTTTATCTATGTACTTAACCATTTGGTATCTCGTGTTCACATTTAAAAATATTTTTTGCAATAAACGTGTCCTGAAAAAGTATAAACACTCTTGTCTTCTCTGTCTGCGTGTCAAAAGTTACATTAATTACACTATGGCTATGTCTGCTGTCTCCATTCCCTCTTCCTCCACTTTCAAAGTCATCGACTAAAATAAAGATCGTGCCAGTTGGGAGGCCTTGTATCTTCGCCATTTCTTTAACATGGTAATTGCTCGACCGACAAGATCAGGCAAAACCGAATTTGACAAACGTTCGATCGAACATAAACATCATTTGATCGATCATCCACCTCAACGTATCGTACGGTGTTACAAAGAGTGGCAATCCTGCGAGAAAGTCAGAGAGAGTCTATCGTGTTTATAGAAGGCATTCCTGACATTCCTGGCGAAGACAATGGGATCGTGTCTAACCCCAGTCAAACACATCTGGTCATCTTCGACGACATGTTAGGAGAAAACGAAGAAGAAATTAAACTGTGGTTTATGCGCAAAGGGCATCATCGTAATGCCAATGTCATTTACATCACCCAAAATTTGTTTCAACAAAGTAAAGCCAATCGCACCATCAGTCTCAATGTTCATTACGTGGTCTTCTTTTAAAGCTCTTAAGATAAATCGCAAGTGCAAATCTTGGCCAAACAATTAGGAACACCTTGGCTGACTCATGCGTACGACGATCCCACTCAAACCCCACACGCCTCTTTACGTTTGGATTTAAAACCCACCTCTCCCAATTATTTGCGATTTCATACCCGTCTGTCTCACCACTGGTGCCAAGACGGAGGGCCTGTCGTGTACATGTCCCTGTTGACTTAACAACAACAACAGCAACAAAGTCTATAAAAACCTCTGACACATTTGGTCTGTCTCACACATCGTCAACATGACGCCCCTTCAGTTTCATCTTCACGTCAAATTGATTCTTGCCTTCTACGGCATCAGTCGCGAACAAAATCCACAAATACGTGCTCGTGTCTTAGAAGCCAGTCTCAAAGAAGTCTTATGACAGTTCACGGTAACAACACGTCAATTACTACAAGGTATCATTCACATCCCACATCAAACCAAACTTTTTTTTTGTTGACAGAAACAAAGTATCCTTGACACTGCTATCGATCCCCGCATCGACACTCAAACCAAAAAACAAATCATTCTGAAACCTGGAGGTAGCGATTTTCCAGGAGGCGTCATCATTCGCTCTCTCTTAAAATGGGATCCCTATGCCCTCCCAAATAAAAAAGAGTCACTGCGCGAAAAAGAGCAGCTGTGTCAAGACCAGGTCACAGAAAAAGAAAAGTCCCCAAGCAAAGAAAAAAGCCCCGAGAAAGAAAACTCAGAAAACAGCTTCTACCCTCAAAAGAGGCACTGCGGTTAAGGAACAACTTTACATCTCCAAACCACGACCTCACCTTCTTCTAATTCTCCATTCCTGGTGATGCCAGCCAATCCGAATTTGTAACCCGTTCTTCCTAATTTTATCAAACAATGGAAATTCCTGCCTCCAAGAACATCTCCCCCAGTTTACTGGATTTATCCAGAGAAGAACTGTCCCGATTTAGTCAGTTCCTAACCCATCCACGACGTAATATGCCTGTCATTAAGTTGATACGACCGAAAGACAGTAAGTGGAGACGCATTCCAGTATAAAAAGACCTGAGGAAAACGATGGGTATCAGTGTTTTTCTGCTCCTGAAAGCCAAAGGTTTACCCGTCAAAAAAGTGCTCACCATGGCCGTTCTCCTTTCCAAAAAGGAAAAGGAAAAAGAAAAGGACACTATCGTCATCCGAGAAAACGATTAACCAAGCATCGACGTCACCCCTTGAAAAGACACACTCGTTCAAAGAAAAAGAGAAGCAACCAAAAAGGAGAACTTTTTGACAAAGAGTTCGTACATGATTTCGTCAAAAAGATGGGTTACAAGCCCTACGAGCTACTCAAAAAATGTACCCACCCACCACAATAAAAATAAGATAAAAGGACGCATGTCGAGCTATGAACTTCAGTGTATTTTGTACTCCTGAACGCCCAAAGATGTCCCCTCAAAGAAGTGCACACCATCGTCATCGTCATTCTCCTATGCAAAAAGGAAAAGGAAAAAGAAAAGGACAGTCGCGTCATCCAAACAAAACGCCTTGGCAGGCATCAACGTCTACCCAAGAAAAGACATAACCAAAGGGGAGGATAGATTGGCGATATAGGAAAAAACGTCGTCACATTTTTGACGAAGCGATAGTCCACAAATAAGATAAAAGGTTATGTGCCATGCCATCGACGTCAACGTATCTTTGTGTGTGCTCCGGAACAAACGCAGATGTAACCCTCTTGAAGCCATCCCTCTTCTACCTCCAGAGGAAAGAAAAGGAAAGGGCTGCCTCGTCGCTTAGCGAAACATGGGGACGTGTTGTCCGTCCTGTAAAAAGCTCCTCCACCCATGCGAAAACAAATGATTCAAACTGCCTCCAAAGACGTCGTCGATACCATGTGCGAATGTTGTCTGAATGTCTTGAAAGGAACGATACCTTTGTCTCCACATCAGAGAGAATGCTTAGCCAAGCATCGACACGTTCTTCGCCAAATGGTTAAAAAGAAAGTACCCATTCGTCTAAAGAAATAGATGTTGGTACAACGCGGAGGATTTGTGCACCTGTTGTTAGCACCTATTGTCAAAGGAGTATTTGGAACAATGATTACAGGACTCATGGCGGGAGCTGCTTCACAAGGGACAGGTAAAAATATGTAGGATCAAGAAGATAAAAGGGGTCTCTGGAGTCAAAATATCTCAGACGTGACCATTGAAATCAAATGGAAGGACGAAAGCGGACTTTAGTGCCTTTCAAACGATGGATGGAACACCATCGTTGGGATGAACAACAGACCCCACATTTACCTCCCAATCATCATTTGACCGAGACGACCCAGTTACAACACGAATTACAATCGTTGATGGATCGCAGCGACTTGTCAGAAACGGAAAAATCGCAACGACTTCAACTCTTTCACCAGAAAGCTTTAGGCGAAACAGCTCTGCCAACTCTGAAAGATTGTAAGACCCTGATGAAAAGTCCATCACCACCAAACCACCAACACCCCATCCAGAGTAGCACCCGTGAAGAGTGGGTGACCTATTGAAAATCAATTCCTGATGGAGAATGTGTTAGCCAGCATTTACTACTATCCAGCCCATCCTGCAGGTAACGGAGGAGATCAGGAATTGTACCATGCTGCCAAACCCGACTCTAAAGTGTCCGTTTACCTCAAGTGCAATGAACAAGCCACGTACTCCTTACACAAACCCATTCGACGAGAATTTTCTACAAGTCGCACCCGAGTGGAGGGCATCGACCATCAGTGGCAAGCCGATTTAGCCGATGTCTCTCATTTGACCATCTACAGTCATGGTTACAAATACTTGTCTTGTGTCATCGACGTTTTTTCCAAATTTGCCTGGGTCGTGCCATTGACTTCCAAATCAAGCAGTGAGTTAGTGCGAGCCCTCAAACTGGTGTTGAAACAAAGTGGTCGTCGCCCTCTTCGATGGCAAACCGACAAAGGCACCAAATTTCTGAACCAAGCTTTTCAAAAAGAATTGAAGGCCACAGACCTTCATTTTTTCACCACCGTGAATCCCTATACCAAAACCATCATTGTAGAACGTTTTCAACGCACCTTCAAAGAACGCATGTGCAAATATTTTACGCTTCAACACTCTATAAACTAGACTGACGTCGTTCCGCACCTAGTCCAAGCGTACAACCATCGGAGCATCGGATGTGCTCCGCAAGAAGTAACTCCCGACAACGGAGTGACCGTCTTTGAGCGCCTCTTTGGTACGTCCCCGACGGTGACTGTCCCCAATAAAGCTGGAGTGTTGGAAGCAGAAGATTGGGTGCGCATTGGCAAAACCAAACACACTTTCGACAAAGTTTCTTACCCAAATGGACCACCGAATTGTTTTATGTCACTGGACAAGTGCCTGGCCGTCATCCTGCTGTCTATAAATTGGAAGACATGAACGGGGAAGTGTTAAAAGGAAAGTATTACTTGCCCGAGTTACATCGCGTGACCAAAAAAGAAGACGAAGTGTACGACATTGAAAGTATTCTCGAAGGAAGAACCCGTAAAGTGGGAAAACGACGTGTCAAAGAAGCCAAAGTACGTTGGAAAGGATATCCTCCCAGTTTTTACTTTTGCTTCGACACTTCGCGAGTCATCAACTATAAAAAGAAGTGACCATCATACATTTCAACACAGCCTCAACCACTACTGCGGTGACAACTCCTTCACCCAGTTCTTCTGTGCAAGATCTACAAAATCAAGCCTTGTGCGTGTGGTGTGGAGAACGTGTGCCTAAAACGCAAATCGCCTTTTTCTGCCAATCCTTTGTGGTGTATTGTGTCATCGGTGCTGCCATGATCAGTTTGAGTTTGCAACAAGTAGACAAACAATTGTGGATGATTTTACTCAGCGGTTGCAACGGTTACCTTCTCTCCAATATTTCTTTGAATACTCTTCTAACGGTAACAACGGGAGTCTTATGCCTAACGTCACTCTCCCAATAGCCACCACCCTAACAACAACCACAACAATCCTATTTTAGACACTCCTCTGACTTCGAGCGACCCCTCGGACAGCAGAACTCTGGAATTATGAATAACCAATTTTGCTTAACGATACCCAGTGACAGTTCCATGAATGTGTTTGCCCAAAACACATCATGCTGTTACACGGCCAAATTACCTCAGGCCATCCAATTGGATCAAGAAGCCTATTGGAAAGTGGCTTTGGTGGAAATCATTCATCCTACACAAATCCAAAACATCACTGAAAAGAAAAACACTTTCCACATCAAAATCCTGAAAGGACAATTGCAACAAGAGATAAATAAAATCAAGTTTTCAGGTGACACAAAGCCAGCAAGCAATCCATTATTAGCCATCTATACTGTGATAATTCCGGCAGGCTATTATTTTAGCGGTCAATATTTGGTGGACACAATTGCTGACAGGTTCGAGGAAGCGTTTGGCAAAGCCCTGTTCAGAGTCAAAAAAGTGTTAAGATTGAGTACCATAAAGTGGTTCGTCGCGTAATGAAATTTCAGGATACCGAAACGTTGGCCATTAGGTTTAATGGAAGTTTGTTTGAAATTTTGGGTGGACATCCACAAATGGTAGCACATAATTTGAGCCCGAAGATCAACAGCAATATGAATTTTTACAGGTCTTTTGGATCCCCTGTAGAACTGAACGAAGGATTGAATTTGATGTTTGCGTATTCCGATGTAGTGGAGTACAACGTGGTGGGACACATCTCCGTACCGATACTGCGTGTCATTCCTTTCAAAGTGGATTCTGTCACGACCACTGACGAGGAAAGTGGAAACACCTATCACGTTCACCGCGAATTTGTACATCCTCATTATTTGCCTGTCAGTAAGTCGTATTTTGACACTGTCAACATTACTATAAAAGGAGACCTGGGACAAAAAATTCCATTGCCTAAGGAAAAGTCACGGTGAAACCCCATTTTCGAAACCGATTCTCTAATAACTTGTAAGTCATGTATCCTGTGTACCAAGGAGTCGCTCGACAGCGAGAACATGGTTTAGGAGATATGTTGAAATCGGCCTTTCGTTCGGTGACCCCCGTTTTGAAATCGATGGAGACACGCGATTGCGCGCCTTGAAAGATGCCGCTTTGACGCAAGGCAAAGAATTTCTCCGAAATGTCATCATTGACAAACAAACCCCCAAAGAAGCTTTGTTGAGAGTTGACACAAATGTCTTGCTTCAAACGGGCAAAGACATTTTGGGCCGAAGAGAAACACCTGTAAATGCCCTGGACGCTGCCGAGCCAGGCATTCCTGCTTCCCTGACACCACAGGAAGGACAATGCAGAAAGAGACGACAAAGACACCTATCCAGAGGACTTTCTACCCCCAGAGCTAGAAAGACCAAGAAAAGAAGAACCGTCCGAGAATTCGACGTATTTGATTATTAAATCACAAATAGAGAGAAAACATGATGTCGGAATTGGATCTATTTGCCAGGATCAGTCACACTTTGAGCAGAACGATCGCCAAGTATCCGATACGACGCTTGGAAGTGAAAAACTTCACTATTGCCACTGAACTCCGACCCATGATAGAATATAATCTGTTCCAAGGACAGTTCCCCAAGCGTTTAATCATTGGTATCGTCAGCAATGCAGCCCTCAACGGATCCGTCACGGACAATCCTTTTATCTTTCAACTTTACAATTATCCAAGATCGAAGTCAATCACGATGGCAAGACCATGTGCACCAGGCCCTTCGAACCTAACATCGCCCAGAAGAATTACTTGAGATCGTACTTGTCCATGTACGAATCCACGGGACAGTTAGGGACCAACACCAGCCACGGTATTATATACGACGATTACGCAGGAGGCTACGCTTAGTGGGCTTTTGATTTTACTCCAGACCAAGGCAGCGACGAGGGACATGTCCACCCTATAAAATCCGGTCAGATTCGTATGGAACTTCAGCTTAAAGTTTTTCTATCAAAAGTGTTAACGTCATCCTGTATGCTGAATTTGAATATACGATAGAAATCAACAGTTTGAGAGAAGTCATCCTAGACTATTAGAAGCTATGGAAGACTTATCCCTCTTTGAAAAGAAGAGAATCTTTGGAAATTAATGGGAAGATTTCGTGGAAACAGAACCCAAAGGCAAAGCCATTTAGACTCCTGTTTTGCTAAGCATCTGGCGAATAAAATTACGGAATTGGTCAAGAAAGATTGCTATGGATGTCAAAACGATCATCCCAGTCAAATTCAACACGATAAATGCTTGCTGATGAGTCAAGAAGAAAAACTGGATGAGTATCTGGAGGCCAACTTGGGGTCTCATTTCGAAAGAAGCAGTGTTTCATCAGTGGTATAAAGACTTGCGTGATCATTCCTGCCCTCCATTGAGTGCTCTAGAGATCCGTCGCATCGAAGCTTTCTTGGCCCAGAGTACCAAGTCGGAGCTAATAGACGTTTACTTGTCAGAGATTTTCAGGCAAGAAGTCAGGATTGAATTGATGACTTATCATTACCTGGGAAAAATCAAAAAGAAAGAAAACCAAAAAATGGATACCTGGGAACTTTAGTACTTTTCGAACAACAGTTCGTATACCTCTTCTTGGAATCTTGTCATGTGTGCAAAAGATGAACTTCCTCATCGCTAACCTAAAGACCATCAAGCTTATGTCATCAACACGGACGACAATCATCTCCTAGGAACCTACTGGATAGCCGTCTACTTTCCCACGATGATTGTGCGGAGCATTTTGATTCCTATGGATTGCCGCCTTTTGAAGACGATATCATCGCCTTTATGAGAAGAAATGTCCAGTCGACACGATTCAATAATGTGAAATTTCAAGGCACAGATTCCAGGGTGTGTCGATAATATTGTGTGCATTTTCTTCATCAACGCCGTCTTGGATATTCCTTAGAACATTTAGTGACTTATTTTTATCGTAACTCTTCTAGAAACGATGAAAAATTGATCCATGGTTTTGTGACCGTTATGGGTATCACTTTTCTTTAGCTAGGATACGTAGTGTACATCAATGACCCAATGACTTCATCATTGGAAGTCTAACTTCTCTTCACAACGTTGTCAACCTTGTCAAAAATAATTTGTTTGATGTTACATTATTTGTTAGTTGTTAGTTGTTTGTTGAATAAAAACTTTTGTGTTTTGGAAAAAAATGTGTCTGTCGTTAGTTTTCAAAACAAAACACTGTGAATATATGCTCTCTGACTTCTCTCTATCCCTCATAAGATCAGCTCTATAGCGTTCCTACCCAACAAAAAATTGTAGCGATGTTTTCTTTAGCGTCGGCGCTTGAGACATACAAAGCGAGGCACCCGGCGGGGGACACCAACCGCTGATGCCGTGTAAGCTCCAAAGGGCCCGGACCGACGTGATTGTATGTCAAGTTCTGTCCAGTTGTGCTAGTGGACGTTCCCTATCCCCAATATTGTGTGGGCCACCTGTGCAATTGATCTAAGTTTCTGAGTTGAAGATTGCCTATTTTAAATTCGAACTACACAAGGATAAAATAGGCAATCTTCAACTCAGAAACTTAGATCAATTGCACAGGTGGCCCACACAATATTGGGGATAGTGAACGTCCACTAGCACAATTGGACAGAATGTGACGTACAATCACGTCGGTCCGGGCCCTTTCGAGCGTACACGGCATCAGCGGTTGGCGTCCCCCGCCGAGTCCCTTTCCTCCCTTCCACCTGCTGACATACATTTAAAAAATATGACTATCGTACATAAAAGCGGCGTTTTTGAGGCATCATTCCTGAAACACCGACCAATTAAAAAGCTCAACAATTGATCATTAACGAGTCGCAAAAGCTCTTAGTTAGCATAGGCGACTTTAATCCTTCTCAGTCAGTCAGTCAGTCTGACCATCCATTGTTAATGCGACAACCTAGGAAAATGCCTTCAAGACTAGCCAAGCTGAACGAAGCTTACGTGAATTTACATTGTGTCAGGCAAAACCTGATACCAAAACTTCATGAGATATAGAATAACAGGATGTTGAAGGTGATCGAAGACGTAATAGAAGAGCTCTTCAGAGAGAATATCAAGAAAGAGCAAGAAGAATGGATGGAGAAGTATAGACTTCAGAAGCAGAGAAAGCATCAACAGCAGCAGCAGCAAGAGCAGCAGGAGACAGACAGAGGCTTTGTGGACTGCCGTGTGGACACCAAGGACTTCTCCTTCTCTTTCCGCAGAAGCAGACCCTATCCTGTTGGAAAGCCTGCTGACAAACGGGGACTCAGTCTTAGAAAATAAAAGACTTCCATAACTCCCCAAACAAAACAGCCCTTTTCAGGGCTACCCAACCCTCTAGAAAAGAGATACTAGTCAAATTGCCAAAATTTGTGTTTGTAGTTAAATAATAGAAGTATGTCTATAAGAACTTCGTTTCTCTGGCTTGTCAGATAATGTGTGTGTGTTTTTGTATTTTAAAAACAGAAGTGAGCCTATACTCACTCCGTTTCCCTAGCTTGTAAAATAGTGTGTATGTGTTTGCAGTTAGTGTTTGTAGATAAAAAAGGTGAGTGAGTGTTTCTTGTAGGTCCGCGCGTTCCATGTGATGGTTATGTGGGTATTGTTAGTTTTCGTGTCAGGGGATGTTTTTGTTCACGTCCATGGTTGAGACATATAAAACTACTTGAACTCCAGATGCACCTGGAATATGCCAGGCGCCTCCTAGACGAGCTGGCTATGGAGGCCATTGCAGAAAGTGCCTGGATAGAGGAGGAGGAAGAGGAAAAAAGAAGAAAGAAGAGAAGGAAAGGATCCTACATCGCCTCATACTGAGGCTTCTGTTTAATGTCAAACCTGAGGTGAGGACGCCTCCACAGCCACAACCAGCACCACAACCACAACAACGCCAGCTACAGCCACCAGTACCAGTACCAGAGATAAGGAGACCTCATCATCATCCACGGGTCTGGCGTAGAAGACAAAGCGAACAACAAAAACAAGGTTTTACTATACGTCAAAGTGAAGACTGGGATAGTGAAGCCAATCAACCCCCATCAGCGCTCCCAAAAACAACACTGAATTGGGAGCAAGACTTGAGCCACAAATGTGTCTGTGGGGCCCGGCTTGGGAGGTGTCAGCATTGAAAGGTGTATCTGGAGCTAAACAAAAAATAGACTTTTTCAGGACTAACCAGATCTCTGGAAAAGAGAAACTGATCAATTGCCAATTTGTTTGTGTGTGTGTGTGTGTGTGTGTGTGTGTGTGTGTGTGTGTGTGTGTGTGTGTGTGTGTGTGTGTGTGTGTGTGTGTGTGTGGAGCAGTGTGACTATAAACACAGACTCTTTTGATGATGATGATGTGTGCATGTATATATGTATTTGTATGCTTACTTCCACGTGTGTGTGTGTGTGTGTGTTTGTATGCGTTCGGGTACGTATGTGTTGATGTGTATTTGTGTTTGTTTTATCCCTTAACATACAACCCTTGTCCCTACACCATGTGGATAGTATATAATGTTTTATTCCTTTCATGCTGTATTGATAATAGATAATGGGTTAGTTTTCTTCCCTTCTGTGTGGATAGTAGATAATATGTGAAGTTATTGTAATGGGTGTTTTCCTTCACGTCCGTGCTTCAAGTATATAAATCATAGCGTTCGTCAATCTGGGTAACCAGCGTTGACTAGTCAACACGTTCAAAATGAATTGGTAAATGAATTTAAAGACGGTTGGTATTGGATGAAGGATACAACGTATGTGGTAGAAAGGCTTGCAGATGAATGGAGTTATCCAGTTACCCTAGAGTTTGAGACAAGTCAAGTGACGAATCTAAAAGTAGCCAGGGATCTGGTTAAGGACGTCATAGAGGAGGAAGAGGAGAAGTTGAGAGGCTTTGTTAAGTTAGAGTATGTTAAAGTGGGAAAACTGAAGGAGGCTCTTGATAGGATGACAAAAGTCAGGTATAATATTAGAAAAAACAGAGACTTTAACAGACTGGTCTTATCTGTCTCTTATGACTGTGGAGTGGGGATTAGAGAAATTAAATAAACGAGAAGAAATGGTTGGAAAGGTGATGGAAGAGGAGGTGAAGAAGATAAAAGTTACATCGGCTAAGGAGAGAAAGGAGAAAGAAAACAAAAAGAAAAAAGAGGCCTTTGACAAACTCAATCAAAACTGGATCAAGGTACTGAAAAAGTTTAGAGCAATTGAACATCCGGACTGGATACAAGAAAATGAAAAAATGAAGAAGAAATAATAAAGTGAGGAGATGGTGGAAAAACTGGAGAAAATAGAAGAAAGCAAAGACCCTTTTCAGGGCCTCTTCAATGCCTCGACACGATTCAGTCAACAAATTTGCCCTATTTGTGTGTCTTTGTTTAGTGGTTGTTTATTTATTTGTTTATTTGTTTGTTTGTTTTCCCGTCCGCCAAGCGTTACTATTCCCATGTTAAATTCCCCTTGCGGCTAGACAGGCCCAATCCCTTGTCCCTATACACCCCATGTCAAATTTCCCCATTTTAAATTCCCCCATGAGGCTAAAGTGCCCGAGGTGTTCAGGTTTTTTCAATTCCCATTGAGGCTAAAGTTTCCCACGACCTTTTTGACTGGGATTTCCATTGAAGTTAAAGTGCCACACTACACTACTTACCGCCAATATGAAAATATTCGATATGTTTGTGTTTATGCCATTGTCTTATAAAGGTTTGACTTTGCATCATGCTAATTATATTAGTTCTATTGACCGCTCCGTTGGCCCAGGTGGTTAGAGCGTCCGGCTCGGATGTGCTAGGTCGCGGGTTCGATCCCCAGCCAAAACATACCAAAAACTTATAAAAATGGTACTTACAGCTGTCTCGCTTGGCGCTCAAAATTAAGAGGTTAGTGTTAGGTCTGGTCGGCCTAGTGTCAGGATTATGTGATTGGGTGGGACATCTTGTTACATGTCTGCGGCATGATGCCCCAGTGCTATACATCACTAAAAACTGCCAAACGGCAGATATGGTAGCTATATGACCGAAAAATTGTTAAAGCTACGTTAAAATCCAAATCACACACAGACACATACATACATTATTTCTATGATAACACATTTAGTGACTGAATACGTGACTCGACCGAGGAGTTCCTCAATTACATACATACATACATACATACATACATACATACATACATACATACATACATAAATCTACGTGCAATATGTAAATGTATCAAACTATGCTTTCTGTTGCAGAAGTTGCATAATAAGCACCATTACCAATACAGCAACATATGGAGATTCCTCGCAATTTTCTTGAGCTCCCGTTCAAGTGGAAAACCATCGAAATATTTTCTAAACGTGTACGCCCGCTGGAAATATTGATAGAAAATAAAAGTGCAAATGTTTTGAAGCTCGACAGTGAATTCTTTGATTCTGGAGAACGATACGAGTCAACATTTGGGAATACCATTATTCCAGGGTCGAGCTGGCTCACTCTGGTTGCCAATAAATCCCCGAGCGCCTTCTGTGGTGTTAGTGGTGGATTGAAGTACCGCTTGCTTGAACATGATGGCTGTCTGTATCTTGGTTTCACCAATCCTTGGGCTGGAAGCTACAAATGTTTTGCTTGCCTAACTGCCGATCAACACACCGCTGTGTGGGCCTATGAACAAGCCAATGACGGGCAGTTCAAATCTTCCTCTTTCGGGGGCTGTGGCGTTACTGCTGAGATGACAGACGCAAAATATTGTCCATCCAAAAGGGTTGTGTTTCGGATTGAATAAGGTCCGATAACCCAGTAGGCTTAAACATAACAGAAGGGGACATATGATATATGTTTTAGCAAACCGTGGGTATTTCTGTTCTTGTCATTTACAGAGGTCAACTTCATCTGCTGATTTCGCAAAAATATCACAAACAAGATTTCGTATGTGTGGCAAGAATGGATTCATTTCAGGAAAATATACTTAACTATGACATGCATGAATAAATTGTTTTCCTGCTTATGGCCGTCGCCTAAAAAGAAATTTGATCGTAGATCCTGTCCGTCTTGATAATGTATTTATAACCTTCTTAAATCAAGGCCCCATGTACTATAATTAGCATAGATTTCTTTGAAATTAAACACATACAAGTCATGTTTGTCTGAACTCGTCTTCGTTTTGCATAATACATGTCATGCTTAAAGTTGAGGGCAGCCATATCCGTGACAATAAAGAGTATAAAAAACCTACTTTTCCAGATTGGTTCGGGCTTTCCTTAAACTTGAGACATTCAGTATCAAAACAAGTTTCAAATATGTAATACCACTCACGTAAAACAAAGAACCTATCTTTGCTGACGCTAACCTATCACCTCCACATCTCGACCATCTTACTTAACCCCACTCCCTCTTCAAAATCGGAAATAAACAAATGTCGCTTTTTCTAATTTGGTTCAAAGTTGCATCAGAAAGTGCAATTTAAAGTTAATACGTGTTGTTTCAGCGAAAAGATTAGTACTTCGAAGACGTGTCAAATCCGTTCTATAACAGTAACAATCGTGGGACAGATAACATAAATACGTGACTTTATAAATGCAGTCTTTGTGGAATATAATGTTTGCAAAGAATTATCTTCATATCGTGTTATCATAGATATTACTTATGGGCACAAAAACTGAAATTTCTAAAACACGCTTGATCCTAGCGCTTGCTAACTATACAAATATGTAATTATATAAACCTATATGCTTTCTTATTTACGTATGTACCCACGGTATATTCATTTAAATTAATAGAACCTTGATTGGTTGCTCACAAGCTATTTTTGCAAGTAAAAGAAGTATTTAAATTCGGAATAAATACGATTCATATGTGTAGAATAACGATTTCACAAATGACTACTGTGTTCTTTGCGTATACGTATGCATGCCAAAATTTCTATGTATGCAGCACGTGTAACAACCAGCCCCTCATAAAATCACAAATTATGTCAAAACATAGCGTAGCTACCAAGGCATCCAGTGTATTTCAAAGTCATTTAGCTACACTATTATACGGTTGGATCAACTAAAATCAGTATTTTTCATCATGTAATCTTAGATTTGTGCTCATGTTAAACAAAGTTGTCAAACTCGCCGAATAATTACAATCTTTTATAGGGAAACTTTGTAACATATACTAATTATTTCAAATCATATATTTTATTTTAATGAGCACTTATGTAAAATCTTTAAGACTGTTACCACTCTATGGTCTTAAACTAAGTAACAGAAAAGAGTGAAAACCAATAAGTTTTATAAAATTCAACATGTAATTCAACAAAAATACAAAATTGTCAAAAAAACAAGGTTTATTACTAAAACCATAACAAAGAAAATGTCAAACATCAGGTACAACATTTTTTTTCCATTGGGGAATACCTATGTAATATAAACATTTTTACCGCCATTGATAATGATCCTAATATTTAATCCATGCTCACATAAAATATTATCTATGTATTAACATTCGATAAGTATTACGTTGTTTGCAAAATCAATGTCCCTAGTCAAGTACACCATGAACTTCATTTTGGACTAAGGTCAAGTACAAAATACAATTATACATAACATATAATCATGCAGAAAAAGGTCAACAATCATTGCAAATTAAATATACATACATATACCATAAATTGATCCGTGTACGATTTGTCTGCGTAAGCGCAATGGATGCATTGAACAAAGAGCATGTTTTGTTTGTAATTTCAGGCGGAAATAATAGTTGAAAGCAGAAGTGTGTTTGAGTCTGTTTTCTCTCTGGTTATTTAGGCCGAATCATTGTTTTGGTCATAAGCGCAAAACACGCATCCTTGTTATGGCTTTATCAGTCTGTTCGTTTGAACTTGAGAAGACAAACCAACAAATATCCAGTACTTATATCAGTGTGAGAAGATCTGTTATACATGATCTGGGCCAATTATATCGTGCGCATCCAGCATGCGAAATGCATGCATATAACTTTTTCCCAGTTAACTAGACCCTAATATATATGCTTATGAAATGTCTTATGGTCAGATCGCGCTGGTCGATATAAGAGAAGATCTACCCACAGATTAGATATTTGAAAATCAGAGAGTAATAAATATAAAGTGATTTGAAGTATACATATCTCTTTCATGGTGTAATCATTTCTTGCCTATCAGAAATCCTTTCAAATTTTATTTGGACAAAAGACGGTTAGATGTATCTTTTGATCCAGTGCCACATATTCAGTATATAAATGTCCCCTGTGGGATTCCTGTACGTGTTTGCTGAGATGGTATATAGGCTACTTGTAAGACTTTTAAGTTTAGGATCAGTATCGTGTTTAATAGGCATGTAACGTAAGACATGCCTGAAATAATTTCAATAAATTATGGTGATATCTAGCGACATGATTCCTATCATTCACCCGGTGGTTCACCCCTAATCTCACTTCACCCTCCAGCCGACTGGGCAAAGAAGATGATATATATTTTTTCTATAAATTTTTTCCATATGTTTTCTTCTGGCAAATTTGCTTTTATATTCTTTCCTGCAACTTTTTTTCAGGCAATTTTTGTCTCTGTATATGTTCATATGCAAATCGTTCAATAAGATTTTCACAAAGTTAAATATATTCGAATTTTTCAGTCAAAACTCTAAATACAATTCCAAGTAATATTAAAATAATAATAATAATAATAATGGTTGCGATTTCAAAAATCATTTTCAACAAGACTTTCGAAAAAATAATACAGACAGTGGTTTGAAATATCATCCGGAGGGACTATGTATTCATGAGACTTTATCACTGGATCGACATGCGGGTGTGTCAGCTACACATGAATGCCAGCGTCTTTGTAGCATCAGCATCATCAGACAGGATAGGGATTTATGCTTAATAGCAAAGCCATGGGTGCCGTTACCAATAGATCAGGTTTCGAATCTCCCAATGGTACGAAATTAAAATAATCTAACCTTTATGACAATATTATTTATTTTTATTGGAAAAACATTATCCGGCAGAATCCACATCATAATTTTGTAAGATGATCATAATAATTTATTATAGAACAAGAACTGTCTATGGTGCGCTATGGATGTCCATTTTAATCTCCATTTTCCTCTTTGCATCTGTACCCAAATGACTTTGTAAAATAAAAGACTCCTGGCTCCTGTAACATGGTTCATCACTTATCGCATCCATCTGGAAGCTCTAACACAATTCCCAACAGAAAGATCACAATACTATGGAAAATGTCAGCATCTTCATTACACAGCTTGGCAAACCCTTTTAATGGCCAATGCGGATATAGTGAGCATATATATATATATATATATATATATATATAAACTTATAAAATAAAAAACACCAACACGTAGAATGTGTGACCGGTTTCGCTTTATTGCTTCATCAGACTGAATTCAAACTGAATTCAATATCATTGCTTACGGCGTTAAATATATTCTGTTTCTAAGAGGTCAATGATATAAACAATATGACATAAACAAGATGACATCATAGCTTACATTTTTAACCTATTTGTTTTATTCTTTAACCAATAACTGACATGGAAATATGCATATACAGTACAGATAAATGATATTTTAATACATAAAAATACATAAAACTGGACCTTAAAGATATCTCTATTGATAACTATTTCTAAAAAAATTATGAATAGAGATAGACAGTTTTATTAATATTTTATTGTGTATGCACATATATTTTTTAAAAAATATATTATATCTTGATATATTATTGACGAATGTTGAATATTTCTTCAGAATTCAAATTATATAATAAAAACTTTTGGAGTGCATAATACTTATTATCATAAAATACATAAGTATTTTATAAATAATTTTTCATAATATATTGAGAATTAATATTAAAATACCCTTTCATTTTTAAAGAATTAGTAAACTTATTTTAATGATATTTGTTTATACTTTCACTAGTTAAGTTATTCTGTAAATTAGAATAATATAAAAATAGTCTTAACTAATTGTAAACAGGGAACATAAAAAGAAGTTTGATTAATGAATGTCGTATAGTGTTTTGGAATTTAGACCTTTTGGATATACCGCATTAAGACGGTGAATCCAATAGGTTTCCTTTAGCAGACGTTCCATCTCAGAATCAGCTATAACAATAGGTTGAAAGGAGAAATCTTGCAAAGTATGGGAACTCTTGTTAAAATGTACAGCAACAAGAGATGAAAATAATTGATCGATATAAGATTTTATGTCTGATCTATGTTGGTTCATACGTTTAGATATTTGTTGACTGGTTTGTCCAATATATTGGATGCCACATTTTTTGCATGTGATCAAATAAATAACGTTTGATGTTGCACAATTAGTATCACAATGCATATTAAATGTTTCTTTCGTATTATTACTATTGAAAGAAGTATTTTCATTAATAAAAGAACAGTGTGGTACAATATTATGCATATATATATATATATATATATATATATATATATATATATATATATATATATATATAGAGAGAGAGAGAGAGAGAGAGAGAGAGAGAGAGAGCAACTAACTCACAGCTCTTGGTTCGAATCTCACGAGAGTACAAAACAAAAATTCTCTAACCTGCATTGATAATATTCTTTCTCCATATGTAAATATTCATTTCATAATATCACACATTCCACTATAGGATCCAACGATAGCACTTGTATCTCACCGTAATAACCTCAATATACCTTGATATATATTGTAGAGTGGGGAGTGGCAGTGTATGAGAATTAATTAATGCGTGGAGATGCGGGTATGTTTTTCTCAACGCATGTTTTGGCTCTAGAGTGAGAGTACAGAATAGGACGGATCATAGAGAGCAGAATAAGACCGGTGATACTCGAGTCATTCGTTAAAAACTGTGTGTTTGTTTTGTTTGTTTTTTCTTTCCTTCCGGAAAACGGTGGATCCAATCCTGGAAATGTGTATCTTGACTACCCATGTACAAAGTGAGTATACCTGTCAACCCAAGCTTTTGTATTTACCCGAGGAAGAATAGTCCACATTTTTTAAAGTTACAAGTGATATTTTTGCAAACGAAGGTGAATATTTTCCTATCGGAGTGATTTTTATTAAAATAAATCAAATGTGTGCATTTGAAATTTTTAAAGAAAATATACTGTACAAATGTGTCTTGATATTTTCAAAAGTAGGAATAATATATTCTCTCTCTCTCTCTCTCTCTCTCTCTCTCTCTCTCTCTCTCAAATCTCTATATTTCACCAACACACACACTTTAGTTTGTTATAAAATGATTTAAATTGAAATCCTAATGGTATCTGTTGCCGTCTTCAGATATCTCTATAACGATGTGTCAGTAGTCACAATGATTGCGTGAAATGGTACTCTAGGGAGGTTTTTTTAAACACTTGTAATTATTAAAAATTGTAAAATGTTTCTTCTTCCATGTCAAAGGTGTTTGCAACGGTACCGAGAAGGACGACAGAGCAAACAGTTTAAGAAGAAATTTGATGAGCAACGAAACCTGTTAAGGACATCAGTACCAAAGGAAAACAGCTCTACGACTGCCCATTCCCAATCGTAGAAACTGATATTCAACGAGCTTCTAAAATGTCATGTAGAAAAGACCGAACAGATCCAACTCCACCATCATTGGGATCGCTTATTGCTGGTTGATTTTGTCGCTCCAACGGATTACAAGAATCGGACGTAGGAAAGTTTCATAGTTCTAGAATATATTCAACCTTTGCTGTTCTAGCTACCTTTAGTACGACCTCAGCCCTATTCAGGCTAATAACCAATTGTCTCTTAATAAAGGATTTCAATTTGGATTGAAACCATGACTCGATAATGCCTCTTCAAATCAACCATGATCATCTGATTCATCGTTCTAGATTAAAACTATCTGATTACCTGACTAGGCTTAAATATCAATTAGTCGCATAGACTTTACTTAGAACCATGGTTATTTAGGAACACAAAATACAAATTATGTGAATACGAAAATTGCAACCAATATATACCCGACTCTAGTTACAAAGGTGGCTTGCACCAAATCGGCAATAGGGAACTCCCCTTCATTGTAACCGGACAGGATTTGGCCTAGTACTTCCCTGGCGTTACTTAATGCACCGGCCTGCGCTATAGCCACCAGCCGAGTCCTTTCGACCCTTACCCGGGATAAACTGCAAACGACAAATGTGTGGGCCGATTACCCACATGTCTTGGATCGAATGCCCGATGAGCGTGTACGCACGGAAAGGGAGGGGGGACGTCTCGAGTGGAGTAATAATCCCGACCGAACGTATTAATGCTATACAGAGTGTATCCAGATGAGTGTGTGTGTGTGGTTTCAATTTCCGCTCATCTTAAAACCAATACTGTAGCCTGGGGCTTCATTGCCCGAAAAACTGGTACAAGTAAGAAGCACACCATGTTTGCATAAACGCGTGAGAGATGAGGTTCCCTTTCCTTCTCCCACGATCAATTAAATACCTCACCTTGTGAGAATAAACCAGTCGAGTATGCCCAGTGGGCGAATGCGACTATAATGAAAGAACAGAAAGAAAGAATTCAGGTCACCATCATTCATCGTCGTCGTGTAAATACGTACTAACCACCGCTCTCAGCTCATCATAAAGCAATTGGACTTGCCTATAGATTTCATCCAACAGAGACATTTCTGCCCTCCAAGCAGATAGACCAACAGATGTGGACCAACAGCCCGTCAAGCAGCTTCGACCTGCTGACGAGGCCCAGCAGTCCACCTAGTAGCCCACCGAGCCGTACCGACCAGCCGAAGCGGCGAAGCTGCCAGCCCAGCAGCCCGCCTAGCAGCTATTTTGATCGTTCAACACCACCTTAATTCACACTCTCTTTTGACACTGGACGAATAAGACTATCATTCACCTTGGTAGAATCCTCACACTTTTACAAGCCTGTGGCAATCGCTGTGACACTTATTGCTATCTATGGATAAGAAACGCGTTACCAATTACAATAACGTACAATTCATCCAAAATCATAGACAAAATTCAAATTATTCCTTATGACAAGAAATATTTACTAGATTTATAGAGTTATTATAGAGTTATCACGAAATACCCATAATTAGGAAATGCTTCAACCCAACAAACCCTCCAAGATTCATATCATTCCAACACGTCAATCAACTAGGAAAAGCCATGAAATTAGTCGCATAATGAATAGTACCACCAACAATAACAACAACCCCACCAACAACACCAATCACTACTAAACCCATATCTCTGCCCAACCCACATTAGGTAATTTAGATCAAGCCCAATTTTGGCGGCAGTTATCACTCTGCTTCTAAACTTCACCATCTCTGTGACTCCACCAACAGGGGCATCAGAGACTCCATCAATGGCGTCACATTCATCATCAACACCAGCATCACGATTATCACATATTGTTGTGGATTCGGAGGTCACTATATTTAAAACCAAATATTGAGACTCCGCAGACCCACTTGACGACACATTCTCAATGGCATCAAAGCCAAAAGCATCAAATAAAGGAGAAGGAACAACATCGACTCAACTCAGGAAACATCTCTAGAAGAACGGCAACCATTAGAAATATTAGACATTCCTGAAATGAAGGCATCACCAGTCAAAAAACAACAAATCAAGGCTGGTGTCAAACCAATCGAGTCAAAAGAAGATACAATCAAAATAGATACACCACAAAGACAAACATGGAATGGAGGAGCAACATCGAGGAGCAGCAATACATGAGAGCGTTATATCGATTGAGACAACATCGACCGGAAACAATGAATGGATGAAAAATCAAAATCAGGAAATAACGTATAGATCAGTGGAAGTACAGGACACGGTAAGTCTACAGGAAGCTGGATCTAACCAAAGAACAAATGCAAAACAACACAGTCGAACAAACCCAATCATTCCAGTCGCCATAGCAGTAAGGAAGGAATCTCCCACCTATGCTCAAGCAGCCAAGAACCAGAATGCTAACAAATGTAAATCCATACCAACCACGAACAACGGACAGAACCAAGAACTAAAGACTCATCAGCACATCTCAATTGATCGAGCTACTGGGGATAACATGGAAATAGGGAATGAATACCCAACCTACTCCTGTGGGAGGAGACTTTCCATTTAAAAGGCCAAGTACCAATTATATTATAATACGGTGTACTGTGAAATAAATAAAGGAGTAAGGTACAAACATCAGCAGAGCCACGAGAGAGAAAGATAGTGAAGGACGAGAATTGACAGTGGTACTATTGGAATTTGATTTGATCACCCCGCCCCTCCTAGCCACATTAGGACCATTGGGACAATTGTTCCCACTAGAAGAATATAAAATCAAATCCAAGACTTTGTGGCAATTACGGTGGCGACACACCAAGACTTGTAATTTCCAAACATGCTGTGACAGGCGTTGAGGAAACCACAAAGGAAATGTAGATATAAAGGCCAAAACTGTCCTACTTGCTCAGAAATGCATCACCCTAAATCATGGGAATGTCCAGTGACCATTAGAGAAGTTGAAATTACCAAATTAATGGAAGAACAAAACATAACTTACTTCAAGGCCAAAACTCTAGTCAATCAGGGAAACGGAGGAAAACAACTTGCCAACTCCAGAAGAAAGCCAAGCTTTATCGCCACCCAAGCACAAGACACAACCGAAAAAAATAAGAAAGAAAAAAGAAGAAAGGAAAGTGCGTATTCACATCAATGGTAACAAAGGAACCAAGGAAGATAAATCCAACAAATCTAGTGACCAACGAAACACTGGACCTTGCAATAATACAAAAACACCAAACAAAACGCAACAAAATCAAAAAAACGTTTACTTGTCTAGCAATGGCAATAGTATAAGCCTCGGCCAGACGTGAGAATCAAGAAGTGTGCAGTGCATGAAATAAGTGCATGGGAGTGAGGCTTTAATTCCCTCCCTCGTGATAAATTAAAAAACCCACGGTGTGGTTTCTCACTGGACGCGTATGCCCGAAGGGGTGCATGCGATCTAAATCCTCCCTGACGTTGAAAGAGAATTGCCAAACAAATTTTTTTTTTTCAGGGCTACCAAGATCTCTAGAAAATAGACTCATCCATTTGCCAAAATGTTTTGGCTTGCATGTTTGTGTGTGTGATTGAAATCCTAATGGTATCTGTTCATGTTTCAAGATACCTCTCCAAAATTATGAAACAGTATTCCAATCATAACGTGAACTTTTACGTTTGTTTTGTAATCTTTTCAAACACTTGTAACTTTAAAAATTTGTAGGATTTTTCTTCTATAGGTAAATATGAATCTTTAAAATATTGAATTGGATTGTGCTTGCGGGTTTTAGCTTTGTCCTATTTTGGAACTTCAATCTGTCACAAAAAAATAATATCATTCGATCTACCGAAAGGAAAAAACAAATAAACAGGCACACAGCCTTTAGAAATGAGTCGAGTATAACAGGTCTTATTCTGTACTGTATGACCCGTCCTATGCTACACTCTCATTCAAGAGCCAAAGCATGCGTTCAGAAGAATTGTAACAATTTATGATCTTTTAGTCAGTTTTGATCAGACTGCCAATAGAACAAGACATGATTTACTGTTCTGTTGCAATGGTTTTAGGGAAATGTAACATTGTTTGTGATCTCAAGGCATGTGCTGCATAAACATGACAGCTTATAAATTTGGGAGTGGTACCAAGCAGATGTTACTGCAGTCAGTCGACAATAGATATAACAAAAGCCTTTCATGAAATTGATGAATGCAAACAACTGCCCATGAAAATTTCGCAATCAGAATATATTGTTGTCTTCAGAAACGCAAGATAAACGCATGTTAATATATCCTTGTCCTATAATACCATAAAAATAACAGAACCAAAAATGGAGCCCTACCTCTCTCTCTCTCTCTCTCTCTCTCTCTCTCAACATTAGTCTCCAGATTAAAATACCATCCTTTCTACCGTCGCACAAAACAGTAACAAGTGTGTGTGTGTGTGTGTGTGTGTGTGTGTGTGTGTGTGTTTTCTACTCAAACTTAAAACACTTTCCCTTTCCCCTTTGACTGCATCAATCCCTGTTTCCCCCTAAGTGCCAATCACATGTTAACCTTACCATTTCCCTTATCACCCAAGTGCCATATTTGTCCCTCAAATATACCCCAAGTGACCTTCCCGAATTCAATTCCCATTGTCCCCCAAGCGCCTTTGCCATGTTAAATTCCCCTTGTCTACAAGTGACTTTCCCTTGCAAAATTCCCTTTGTCTCACAAGTGACATTCCCATATTGAATTCCCTTGTCCCAAAGTGACAGGTATGTCCCTCAAATGATTGATATTAATTCTCTCTCTCTCTCTCTCTCTCTCTCTCTCCCTTTGCTTATATAAAGTTGGCATGTAATCAATGAACGCACTGACATACGAAAATAGGTAAATAAACAAATAAACACATTCCTCACCCTCACATTTAGGTAGAATTACTATAATAAAGTTTACATTGCTTTGAATTTAAAAAGATAAACTAATGCTGAATATATGATCTAATTAAAGAGACTGACGCTTCGCTCATGCACGAAATGTATCTGATCCAGTATATATCTCTCTCGGATTGTCACACCATACCAATGAAAGTACGACGATCTATTTTGAGTAACAGGATATACACTGGAAACCATATATATGTCTCTTTTTTTTAAATACAATGATCTGGTATTCTAGCTGAACAGACCGGATGTCACAAGGTAGCAATACATTCTTGTGGGTCCGTAGTTGAATAAATTGCCACCTACACATCTATATGTGAATAAATTTGACAAAGGCTTGCAGTTTCTTGTGTCCGTGTGTCACTGTGTCTTCCTATAAACATGATTCTCTGCACACAAATGTTTTCCCTGATAAATGGGTGATATATTAGCTTCAAATTCTTACTAAATTTGAACAGATCTAAATATTAATCCCAGCTTAGCAGATAATATGACCAGTTCATTTGTAAAGTAAACTGTATTTACAAAGTTTGCCTATCTATGTTGCATTTTAATACATTATAGAAATAGGTCAGTACAAGTCTCTTGTTTTAACACAATAAGATTTATTTTGAATATCCGGCTGTATGCAGGAAGTAAAAAGTAGTTGTACGGTGTAAATACACATTTTAAGTACCACTAATCCGATATCCTGCAGATGACATCAATGCGCCATTTCATTTTGTCAGCATATCATACCTTTTACGTGATGATTATATTTTACCAAACTTTGTTTGATCAAATGTTGACTCATCCGACTCAGAGTCATAGCCAGAACGATACAGGGTCACGCTTACTTATACTGCAGATTTCTTTGTACATATCGCCGTCATAAAATCATATTATTCTCTCCCTTGGAAATTTTGTCACCGAGTCGGTCCATGCATGTGAATAATGATCATATAAAATTATTGGAGTACCCTTACAACAGTATTTACCAGAATTGCACAAAATCTCATTGGTTATTGGTTTTACAATTATTGGAATCTTTAATGGGTTTTTTTTTTTAAATGACCACGTCATTTATTTTAGCCCCGTTGGTATGAGAGTTTTCCCAGTTATTTAGTTTTTTCATTCTTGATTCTGTAAGTCTGTTTTCTCGTCTCGAGTTTGCAAAATGCTCTCTGAGACGTTTAGCCACGCAGTTTAACGACCCTGTTTTCATCGGAGCAAGAGCAGCTGTGTCTGGCTCATTCAAACGAAAAAGCGCATAAACAACTGCGGAAATTGAATATGCGTTATTGTAGTATGGTTTGTAAATTCCGGATAAAATACCTATTTTATAATTTTTGTCTACTATGACGTTGTTATGCCGCCGTAATTCCTTAACAGGGTCGAGTTTATCACGAATGATCTAAGTCAGACCATCTTCACTAACATTTTCAGCAATAAATTTTACTCTGAATCTATACTTGCTGTCATCAACAAGATTAATAACGATAGCAGATGCTAGATTGTCATCCATTGTGGAATCAATAAGTGTTCCATCGCCATCAGTGTTAAATGTCGAAAAAACATGTGACGCACCATCGATGATAAATTCGTTCTTTGCTTGTTTGATAAAATCATACAGTTGTAACTCAAGTGGTATTTGTTTTCTGTCACCCGGTAATCTTTCAAAATCTGATTTGGTGATGTGCTCTGGCTCAAATGGATATAGCCTTGTAAACTCATTTTGTGTTGGTTCTAGTGATCTGATGTAGTTTTTGATGAGATTTAAATCTGTTTTTGATTTTGGTAATATGATTTTGTTCCCGGTGAGATATTGATATTTTTGTTGCTGTAATCTAACTTCGTCCCATCGTTCCATGCTATATGACTACTTTTCTTTAATATATATATAATAGTATTTCTCTAATTAGGTTTTCATCTAATTAGACTTTTACTAACAGTATAATGATCAACCAAACGTATAACAGTTGCAAGTGGCTGATTATGTGGTCGTCTACACCTTGTGAAAAAAATTGGCGCAGTGATTATTGTGCGCTTCATTTACAGAGTGTTCGACGTGGAAGTACCGGCCAAAAACCTTGTCTGGTTTGTGGAGTTGGCGTTAAAGGAAGATACTTCGAGATAACAAATACTTCGGATGATGTAAATATTAACAATCAACAACATTACATTGACTGTTACATTAAAAACAATAAAATTGATCAAATTGTGAAAAATCTGTTGAACAAGTTAGTGAAGACTCGTCCGGCGCCCCTTAGGTCTATTACCCCCCCCCCCATTTTGCTCATATCAAATAAAAAATATTCACATTTTTTAGCACATAAAAAGGCATCATGATGTATCACATATAATTTATGTTGCTCTTCGTTGGTCATTCCAACGGTTCCATGTATACTTTTTGTGTCATCTTTTTCACCTATGTCTGGCGCCCCATAAGTCGGCTGACCCCCTCCTGCTGCTGTATTAGAAAGAACTATTACTTTCCTCCATGCCAAATGATGAGACGTATTGTTGTAAAAACACATAACAAATTCCACCATACCACATTTGTAAGTATACCAAAAAGTTACACACAATGTCAAATTACCACTGCCTCCATTTCCCAGTAAATATCGTCCACTCCTCGTGTGCCAGGTACGTGTACTTTGAAAATCGTATTCTTCTTATTATGCGAAACTATTCGTAATATCTCAGTTTGACTATTTATTTCAGCCATACTATAACTGCAGTTGGAGTCACAAAATAATGATAGAAACATAAAACCAGAAGGGATATACAACATGTATTTGACATAGTTTATGACGTCACATAAAATATATTTGGTACATTATATGACACACCCAATTTACATTGTACTTCTAAATGCATTGTATAGTGTACCGATTTCACATTGTATTTCTAAATACATTGTATAATACAAAGATTTCACATTGTACTTCTAAACGTCATTGTATAGTACACAGATTTCATGCTGTACTTCTAGATGCATTGTATAGTACACCGATTTCACGTTGTCCTATCGCTGTTTCCCATCTATGCGACTGTTACGTTGTACGGTAATCATAGAAGGAAATTTATGCATTACTTTTAAGTATAAATTTATTGAAAAAAGTGCCATCTTTAACATTTACTATAACTTAAGTAATGTATAGATTAAGATGCGTGTTATAGTTACATAATTACTGAAATGTGTCAGTTTCTTCCATTATAATATATGACAAGTTTCCCTACATATTATTCACTTTTATGTCTAAAGATGTCTTTAGTTTATTTGATTACGACATGAGAAGGTCGATTAATAATAAATATGAAAGCGGATTTTACGATGGACTTAAATTTGTTTGAAATCATCATGCCCGATTAGGCTGGTTGACCACAAATCTTGAGGATTCATGTACCTAGTGAAAATCCAGTGGGTGTGAATGATTCAGTCAGATGCGTAGTAGATACCAGTCCAACTTGTCGTGGAATGTGAGTTACCCAGGACGGCATTGTTCCACGCAACGGAAAATCCCACACTGTAGTCTTTATTGTTAGGACCAGCACTAGTGTATCTGCCTGCAAGTTCATACGAGGCTTTTGCCTGACCAACGGAACTGTTGTATTTGCCACTCAAAGAGCCCTAGTGACAAGTAGTAATTTCCATGGTAGAGCCCAGCTCATTTTGCCATTTGCCAGTCAAGCAGCAAGTATCGTCCAAACTACTGCAGTACTTGGTGCTGGAAGCTACAGATGATTAAAATAACATGAAAGCCTTTTTTAAAGAAGAAGTCGAATTCCATCTGCATAAAATACTTATCCATTCGCTTCGGTAGGGGTGCGAATAAGGATAAATAGCTGGGTTAACTTAAGTTGTATACAAGTGTGCGTGTGTGTGTGTGTGTGTGTGTGTGTGTGTGTGTGTGTGTGTGTGTGTGTGTGTGTTCACGTCAATCAAGTTTAAGATAGATATTGCGTCCGGATCACAGTAGCTTTCAACCAATGACCCAGAGCGAGGTGAAATCCCTAGTGTTAAAGGTGAATCCCGATCTCAATGCCAGTTGAATGTATGAATTTTACGTTTCTTGCCCATATATGGTCATAGAGTGGCAGTCTCATTTGATTTCGAGTTATGAAACAAAGGCTAAGGAAAAGAGATGAAACATAACAGTTGAATGCATTAATTGTAACCATTTGTCGAGAAATGCCTAGTAAGCGTGTATATCATAATAGGAAGGTGATCTCGAAAGATTATCCGTTATGGCGAAATGAGTAAGTTTCTGGTCGGTACATAAACTCCACAAAGCACAACCTAGAGTTCCCATTCTAACATATGTTGACACTCCGTTCTTTGTTTACACACGTGATACAGACAACCCTTAAATTATTTAACATTTATGTAAAACTATCCTTAGCTTCAATCCCGAACGCCAAAAGCGAGATCCAAATTCTAAAACTGCTGACACAATCTGTATCTACAAATATGTCAGCGACCCAAAATGTTTTAAGCTTTAATGATGAAGAAGGTAATCGACATTACATACGTACACCCGGAGATGACAATAATAATAATAATAATAATAATAATAATAATAATAATAATAATAAACATTATTATAACCTGAAGTGTAAGAACAAGAACAAGATCATAACAAGATCACGTGACTGATACGAAAGTACGAAAGTCACGTGACGTCTGGCAATATACATTTGGGAAGAATAGAAAGGATTACCGATAAATAGAAACTGATTAGTAAGTCCATTGAACTATTAGCAATCGCCTATGTCTTCAATAATCGTATTCAGGAGAATCGCATTGCACAGTAACGGTGAAATTTTGGCTACAATAGTCAGGTTTATTAAGTAATAAAGGTGTTCCTTGTTCGTTAACCGGGGTGTACGGAACATTATGACTGTCTTGAATCCATAACACCCTTATCTAATACTCTAAGGCAACTTAATAGTACAACAAAAAACATTGTCCTAATTAAAGATACTTTATATGAAGAAAGTAAATATCCGGAAGACTTACGATACGTGCTATCCGTGAATGTCAGTAATCCACAGACACAGATCAAGGTTACTGGTACCATACTGAACCTAAATAGAACCGTTAATACTGAGTATGGAGAAAGAAAAGAAAGCAAAAATCCATGAACGTGTGGTGATGCATATAAAAAGACAAAGGATAAAGAAATGTTGCTGACTTGCTAATTCAAATCTACTGGCCTGCATTACTCACTTAGCAACGTTATTTTACCTCTTTTAGTTAGATTTCGTAAGTACAGTGTACTGAATAGATTCCAGTACAATTAAAAAACAATATTTTCTGTACTAATGCCATGTCATTTGATATTCGCTGTGATGACTTCTGTGTTATTTTTAGCAGAATCAAGGTAATGAGACTGACAAAATATAATATATTTAACTTATTTGAATTTTAGATGCGAAGTATATGCTTATCCAAAAACTGCAATGTTTATATTGTTTTCGTCCTGTATATAATGTACAATGACTGCCCATATAAACTGTTTTATCTGCTAAATATATGCTTAACTCAACTACTCTGTTTATTGTTTCATCCCCATCTTTATAAATTACCAGGACTTATGTTTACCTGTGTTCAAATTTGTTCAAAATACATGGCTGTGCACATGAACACCGTACTTGCTATTTGCATGCAAATACAGCCAAATGTGCAAGGTTGTATTTAACTGCTTTGTCACACAAGGTTTGAAAGCATGTACCTATAGCCACCCAGAGAAATGTAATTCTCGAATATTTCATATATTTACACGGCAACAATAAAAAAGGTATACTGTCCGTCCGTATGTGTCAGCATTGGAATTAAATTTTAAGACATTCTCTAAGGAGCGTTACGATAACGTGATAGCGGACAAACAAGAACGTAGGGTCGAGAAGGGTTGGTGCACAAAAGGAAAAGCCACTTTGTTCTCAGAATCTGTACAAAATATAGTTTCAAAACAAAGGGTCACATGCCTCAAGATAACAATGGGACAGTGAATAGCGAGGATCCAAAATTAAGAATTTGCTGTACAATAATTTCCTTTGAGCGAACAAACAAATTAAGATGTTACATCGAAATCATATTGTGTTAATAATCTATATTCCTAATTTTGCCTCAGTTTCAAAGATCAGAAATAAATTAAAATGTATAAAACGCCTTACCTGGAGGGATATACCTCGATATACCTAGATATACCTCGATTTAAAATGTATTAGAGAGCGAGATAAATCTGCCATCCTTACAAAAGTGGATTTGTCGGCTGACATTTTTTTATATCATCTGCTTTGACTCTTTACGATAATCCTCATCTTTTCTTTGTTTGTGATCTTACGAAATAATACTTTGAATTTTTTGCCTTATCCCTAACAATTCGATGGTCGATATTAACAGCATATGCTAGCTCTAGCAAGAAAAAATATAATGTAGACACACTTAATAATTTGCTCCCGGATCTACAGTGCATATAAAGTTTTTACCAGCTGTCTGCCTTCATATTTAGAAGCATTTCTCCATATCATAAAATGTATTTATTACATACCCTTCTATTCGTACAGGGTTGATCTGGCGTCGGATATTGCACACCCAGACCGGAACTTTTAACGTGCTTTCAACGACGTCGGAATCATTTGTTTTTAAATTCCCAAATCGTTTTGATGTTAGTCACATTGTAAAGCTGAAAAATATTTCTAAAGCATAAAGTTAGGTGTAAGTAATATATATCAAACAGCATTAGTGTTTTGTCAATAGTCCGGGAAATGAACTAGTTTGATATGGTTTGTGAGTATGTCTTGCCATGCAGGCTTCATGTAAGTTTTAGCCTAGATTAAATACAATTTCTGCCTCCATAAATATTTGCTGCACATAAATATACAACAACTGGAAATTCTTATTTTAGTGTCGTCAACTGCACTGCACCATAGTAGTGGAACTGGCACACTTTAGGAGGAAACGTTGTACGGTTCTCATCGATATTGATGTATAACCGAGCGTCTAACATAACCTAAGTGAACTTTGTGATTTCATATAAGAATTTCCAATTTTGAATATTATCTTTTTTTCTCTAATCTATGTGGATTAAAGTAAACGTAATGTGATAGACAGAATCTCAAATGGGTGGAAAACTGGAAATTATTCCAGTCGTTTCATTAATTCAGTATTTAATCATTACCCATTGTAAATCCTCTTTAACGACGGCATTGCGTGGTCTATATGCATTCGGCAATATTCCGCTGAATCATCAAAAACAGCCAGCACTTCTCGCCATGTAATAAATAAAACTCTTACATTTTTGGTCAATTCAAATGAAATGTATTAAATCGGTCGAATTGACATGAGAGCGACAAATATTATTCATTTAGTTTTATTAATTTCTTTTGAAATGAGCGCGTCGTGTAAGATCTACATGTTTAAAACAAGTCATACCAACAAACATTCGAGTGCTGGAAGTGGATTAGGTCACTCACAATGGGAGCTTGTATTAACCACACTCTGCTTTCTAAAACGACAAAAGTAGTAAGAATAAAATGCATTAAAGTGCGTCTATCATTTAACTTATAAGAACAAATCATTGAACGTTCTTTCACACACACACACACACACACACACACACACACACACACACACACACATATATATATATATATATATATATATATATATATATATATATATATATATACCACATACATTAAAAATAACATGGCATTTAATGTGTTGATACAAAGCAATTTTATATACCAATACTCTTGGTATATCAAATTGTGATCCGCCCATGGCGCAATAATACACATATATAAGCATTCTGCACTTGTGTGCTGATGATTCTAAATCAATCATGAATTTCCACTCATTAATCATTAGTGCCGTATGAAATTAACGATAAAGAGTATTAATAATCCCCGTTTTCTAAATGAATTTAGTATGGTACACAATTTCATTGCAATTCTTTCTGCTTTCCGTTGTCCCCACTCCCACCCCCATTTCATGCATTTATATAATAAAGGACAAAACCCTCAGAAATCTGAAGTGAGAGAGAAAACAAATTTGAGCTGGATGAAAACCTTACAACTGAACATACACCAAGTAACTTAGAAGAATATGGTTCGTCGTAATGGTATGTGTACACTCTCCTTGGGATTTATCGAAAGTGTTATATAATCAATGAGACAAAGTTGCAATAGACTGTCAACATTCTTTGTTACAAGGCACACATACTGTAATGTATTTAATGCTTTATTGTTGTTGTTGTTGTTATTGTTTCCTAAACCTATTAAAATATTTTAAAAGTCGATTATTATTGATTAAATATGAAAATGTCCAAGGTCGCCTCTCTCTTTCTCTCTCTCTCTCTCTCTCTCTCTCTCTCTCTCTCTCTCTCTCTCTCTCTCTCTGTACCATCGTAGCAAACTACGGGAGAATATCCATGAAAAGACGGGCGAAGAGGATTTTTTCACTTGGATTTTCCTTCCTATCATACGACGATGTCTCTGGACCTATGAATAATGGTAAAAGTTAAGTCAAACCGACCGAAGAAAGAGAGAGAGACAGAGACAGACACAAACAATTTTATTGTCGGTCGTAATGTTAATTAAAGCAGAATAATCAATTTGAAAAACTGCAAATGTATTAAATATTTTAATTACCTCTTGTTGGTTCGTCATTTCACTTAGTTTCTACGCCACACTTATTTTTATGCGCAGGTTCGTGAATGACTGAGCGCTCAGTGTTTGTAGTGCTCTACTTTCTTCATTAAAACCATCTTTTATGTTTAAATCATACGTGTGTCTTATATTGATTTAATCAATATGAATAAAAATAGAAACTCGAAAAACAAAACAACCCACTTATCAATATGCAAAGGGAATTATAAATCTCCGGAAAAGGTATAGAACTACATTTTGTAGCGGACACATTCAGCAGCGATGTGAGGAGTTCATTCACTCGGTCAATACACAGTTGCCTGTAGTCAATCTGAAATCCATTCAAATGGCAAATATGTGTATTTGCATGTGATATAAATAAAATATATATATAGTATGTACGCTGTATCAATGATATACAACTCGTATGAAATTTTCATTAAAAGGAAAGTGGCAAGCCTCGTTTCCTTTTAATAAAAAATTTATACATCTCGTGGTATATCATTGATACAGCATACATACTATATATATATATATATATATATATATATATATATATGGTATATATATATATATATATATATATATATATATTCCATAGAGCTGCTAATAAGAATGCGCGATGTTGAAATATATTATATTGCAATGTTGCTCCATGTGCCCGGTTTAGTAATTCAAAAGAAAACTTGGTTTTATTACTAAAAGTATGCATTGCTAGATTATATATGTCTTCCTACGGGAATCAGAGCTTTTACACTATACGTGTGCATTTTCAGATTATTTATTCCTTCATTCCGGGAGCAGGGTTCTATTATTATTTCTATGCATTTTTAGAGCATGTACGTCTTCCTACAGGAAGCAGGGTTTTATTACTACACGTTTGCATTACTAGATTATTTAGGTCTTCCGAAAGAATGCATGGTTTAATTACAATGGGTGTGCATTGTTAAATCATTTACGTCTTCCTACAGAAAACAGTTTTATTACTATCCTGTTAGATTGTTTACGAAAACATTGACAACAATGCGGCTTATTTGAAAAAGTAATTAACACTATATCGTGATTACAATTTATATATCGGTAAATTATCGTGCATTTTCCAGCACCTTTTAAGGCCTGCGTGTGAAACGTTATTGCAAGATTAAGCTATGGATGTAGATGTTCACACGAGCGTTTAATGCAAGTCTAGATTGGACTGGATGCACTATGTAGACAGGGATACCATTAGATAGGCGGTGTTCCTTTAATGGACCATAATTGATTAGACATTTATTAAATTACTCGACCATAATTGATCATACACTTTATTTTAAATTACAGGAAAATGATTAACCCTGCATATAAGACCAAACTTTCCAAGGCATGGTACCATTAACCTCCAACTGATTATGACTTAATCTTTTGACAGTCACGTGGAGTGTAAATAAATCAATACGCAAGCAGCTGAGAGTCCACCAGTTTAGAAATGTTTGGCTGCAACTATTTTGCTAATTTGTACATACTTTTCTTAATTTAACTTGTACTCAATCAATCAATTGGTAGTCTCTCGGGGGCCGAGGAAGACATGTTGTGCAGTCTCATCAACGATGGACGCGTATGTGGCTCCGGAGTCCAAATTCCGATGAACACAGGCGGTTGCAGGTGGGGCATGGGACACCGGTACTTGGGGGTGGCTGAGACGCAGCTTTGAGATGTCTCTCACGGGCTGCAGCAAGACGCTGGCGGAGGTCAGCCTCGAAGGTGGAACTGGCTTTTCTGGTCAGGACTCGCCAGTGACTTCTGTCTGAGGCAGCGAGCTCGAGCTGATGCGGTTGAAGGTCTGCCCATTTGATATGCATCTTGAGGTTGTCTTTGTACCTCTTGTGAGGGCGGCCTTGGTTTCGGTTGCCTTGGACTAGCTCGCCAAAGAACAGTTGCTTTGGGATTCTGTTTTGATCCATGCGGATGACATGGCCGGTCCAACGAAGCTGGGCCTGGATCAGTTTGGCTTCGATGCTTGTTGTGTTTGCTCTATCAAGGACTTCCTGGTTGGGGATTCGGTCATGCCACTTGATCCTCATGATGGCTCTCAGGGAGCGCTGGTGAAATTGTTCCAACCGACTGATGTGCTTTCGGTATACAGTCCACGTTTCACAGCCGTACAAGAGAGACGTCAGGACAACTGCATTGTACACCTTCAACTTTGTTGACAAGTGTATATCCTTGTGCTGCAAGACCTTGGTTTGAAGTCGTCCGAGTGCTTGGCTGGCCTTTTGGATCCTCGCAGTGATCTCTTTGTCCAGGGAGCCATCATTGGATATTGTGCTGCCTAGGTATTTAAAGCTGTCCACATTCTTCAGCTGCGTGTCGCCGATGATGATGCAGGGTTGTGAAGGGACGGTGTTTGGGGCAGGCTGGAAGAGGACTTCTGTCTTTCCTAGGCTAATTGTGAGTCCGAACAGATTGGAGGCTTCAGAGAACTTGCCCACAATTGTCTGTAGGTGAATCTCTTCAACTTGTACTGATACGCATATAAACATATTATTCTGCCATTATTTCATTATATTATAATCCTTTTTAGTTAACCTTCAAAACAAACGTGGCAATTATTAGTAAAAGCATGAGCCCATTTAAAGGGGAAATAAAATTTTTATATTATATTTGCACAGCTGAAGAATCATTCCTTTATTTCCCTTTTTTCAATTTTGCTGAGAGGTCCCTGTGTGAACCCGTGCAGATAGTTAGGTAATTTATCTTGTTACTTTATATCATAGACTGTAAGCATCGCATTTAGTCAATGAAATGAAAACAAGCTACCTGTGACAGTGGTTTTATTAAAGGTAGAAAGTTAACAAATTCGATATTACCAAAGTTTTAATGTTATTAAAATTTATAGTTTATCAGTTTTTATCTATAATGGATGACATTTCTGACGTATGGGATTCGCCATATTTGTAAGTTCTTCACTTGGGAAAGAAGACAAGGTTTGTAGCTGGACCTTGTATTGTCCATTCCGGTTATGACAGCTTTGAAAATGAGTCCATGTTTTGGAAGATTTTAGTACGTGTGAGTTATTTGGATAGAGTCTGGTCTCATATTAGCAATACATTTATTTAGCAGCATATCCCAGTATCTTGATAAACAATAATGTTTAAGTTTCCATTATTTATCATTTATATTATCGTGCCACACGGTGGGATTTTTAGTAGTTTGCACAAATTTGAGAGCCTTATCAGTTGTTTGTTATTCTGTCTCTACGTGCATTACAGGCCTTAATTTGTTGATTATATAATTTAACATCATCGTCATGAATGATTTTCAGCAAATCAAAAACACATTTTAATGCCTAACGAATTGGTGGAAATACTTTGGCAATAGGCCTGACTGACCCTACTCAGTGTTGGGCAATAGACTTGATCCTACTCAGTGTTGGGCAATAGGCCTGACCTTACGCAGTGTTGGGCAATAGGCCTGACCTTACTCAGTGTTGGGCAATAGACCTGATCCTACTCAGTGTTGGGCAATAGACCTGACCCTACTCAGTGTTGGGCAATAGACCTGACCCTACTCAGTTTTGGGCAATAGACCTGACCCGAGTCAGTGCTGGGCAATAGACCTCACTGACCCTACTCAGTGCTGGGCAATAGACCTGACCCTGCTCAGTGTTGGGCAATAGACCTGACCTACTCAGTGTCGACAACACTATTTACGTTGCAGCTCTATTAACCCTAACTATAATCTGGAATGTCTGAAGCCGATGGAGCATACAACTGTCGTTTACAGTTGCATATACTGACAGAATGTATTAACAAATATTAGTTTTTGTTTTCTCTTAAGTAATGTCATTCGCATTGGGGTTATTGCCCTTTACAACAAGTTCAATTTTCTTTTTCGGTATCTTATTAAACTGGCCCATAATGTTTTTATAACAGCATAACATTTCTTTCGAACACAGCGCACATAAACAACCGGTGATATGAACTGCATATATGTATCGGATCATTTCACATAACAATTCCAGTCTCCTGTTACTAATAACAAATAATTAACGCTTGCGCCCATTGTGAGAGAAAATTGGTGATTTACTTTCTCTCTTTGACAGCAACCCATCTCGACCAGAGGCAACTGCTCTTCTGCTGTCACACCACCATACACCGGAGTAGTTTCTGACGTTTACTACAATTCTGGGTTACGGGAGCATACATGCAAACATGAAGCCATTCTCCGCATGTCCTGATTCCTGATCATTCCCGTGAGTTCGGCGTCTTTCACAATGTCGAACTCGAGCGAGATGCCGCTGTTCATGTAGCTTGCTCCCTTTTTGATGCTCTGGATGATGCGGACGTAATCTTTCAATGTCAATTCAAAGGTTAGATAGACTAACATGAATCTGTTGTAAAACAGTAGGTGGTCGTTCAGGCGTTTGATTTCGAGGGGGGTGGGGGCGAGGAAGCGGTTTCCAAAGGAGGAAAGGATAGTCGCATAAGGTTTTGTAGCTGCCACGACATTGCAGTGCCAGCGCCCAGACGAGCAAGCGGTTTCCAAAGGAGAAAAGGATAGCCGTGTAAGGTTTTGTAGCTGCCACTGTATTGCCAGTGCCCACACTTATGACGGCAATATTCCCGTTTTGAATCCCCTTGTAGGCGACGTTGGTGCACTACTTCTCGATCAACCAATAATCCTTATAAATGCCCCCAAAAGGTCTGCATTGCCTGTGCATGTGATTTATTACCATCGAACTTCATGTTGTTGGCGTAATTTGTTACTGCTTTGTTGCCAGTCAAGGAGGTTGTACATGAGAAGCCAGGGCTACGGGCACAAAAACGTCGCTGAGGACGAGTGTAGGAAATAGGATTATATTATCAACTTCTTAGTCCAATCAAAGGCGGGTTTTCGGTACCCACGACTTTGCTGTGATGCTCTTTAACACCAAGAGCACTTCAGAAAAATTAAATTTCTGAGGTAAAAGCCTCCCTGTGGGAAAAGGCTGAACAGCGGCGCGCCCTCTATACAAAGCACCAGCATACAGTAAATGATGGATAGCGTCAACGATACCGTAACTGTTGTGTCCATAGCCACAGGCGTGCCAGGAAATTTCTTGCTGTCATAAGCATTGCCGCACCCAATATAATCGCCCTAGTAGTTTGATGAACGTATTGGGAGACATCAGAATTCTATAGGCGCTCATAGGTTAACATGCGGGAGACTGTAAGGGGGCAAGGGGAAATCATACGTTAAATTTGGCCATAAGATTAACATCGGGGAATATGGCAATATTATTAGAAGTCACGGACCTCAATGGTGGTAAGTGAGTAACATCGTTAGAGATTACCTCAATACGTGCCACTATAGCTATGTACTGGAAATCCTATTTTAAATTTCTGTATAGGTTTAACAAGGGGATGACATTAGAGCCTAGGGAAAATGTAATGTTAACATGGTGAAGGGAAAATGGGTCAACAGGTTATAAGGACAAGGGAAAATGTCGTGATGAAGTGGTAAAGGAAAAATTGACCGGACATTTATAGGGACAAGGGAAAATGTCATATTAACTTAATGTACGTTATAAGTCGCTTCCATGTTGAAAAAGTTATGGGAACGAACGGGAAATGTAATGTTGATTTTTCTTATATTAATATTCAAGCACACCGTACATACAATCCAGCACGCGCCCTTTTGTTTACTATCCGAATACACCACATATATAATCACACGCCTTTGATAACTATTCAAACACACACCCCTACCATTCAAACAAAAGTGTAGGTAGCTTTGATACACACAGTTTCACACGCAAACATAGTGTCACACAAGACGGGGTAGGATGTAAAAGAGGGGGGGTGAAATGTACGCAGTTTCGCACAAATATACTAACACAAGGGTAGAAATTGTTTATATGCACACTTATATACCCCTTACATACCAACACACGCAACTACAAGAGAAAGGGTAAAAGAGGTTTACGTTTTAGTTGTCAACAATATACACAAGCAAACACATTCAAAAATAATACATAAAAGAAAAAATTTTGTTTGGCAGATACGTAGGAGTCAACTATGAATCGCACGACTTGACTTCAGTTAAAGACGTGTGCGGCCATTCGCCATGTATGTCCATATACACTGAAACAGGGGTTTAAAAATGTGCGCACGGCGCACTGATTAATAACTCGTCGTAAAGAATTCTCCACTCGACGCTTTGCTGCATGTACCGCATGGTTATTACTTTCATGGGAATATTTGTAGATGGCGCTAAAAGAGAGTGCCTTGTCGCCGTTTGTGGTCTCTAAGTGGTCTGGAGTGAAATTTTGAATTTTATTTCCAAAGTCAAATAGTGTTGTCTTGAATAATTTTGAAACAGCTGGTTTTTTTTGTTTTTTTTTTTTAAAGATATACTCTGTGCTTATGGCTGTAATTTTAGTGATGATAGAGTAGAGAGTGTTATTTGAAGTTTAGATCATGCCAATGATTGTAGTGTTACGCCTCTCATAAAATCGTAAGAATATGCACCTCTTATGATGTGTTCGTTTGAATTTAGCACGTAAGTGTCACATTGTGCGACTCAACCTGACTGTTTTGGTCCATTAATCACCTTATAGTTTCTAATTTGTCTGCGTGTAGGTTTTGTGTTTCTAGTGGGATATTGTTAATGCTTACTCGTATTAATAAATGTCTCTTTCTTTTTCAATGGTAAAACAGTTACCGCCTTTTGTCATGAGCCCTTTTGGTCTGGACTTAGGACCACCTAAGATGGTTAATTTTTTTATAACCATGTTAGTGCGTGCTATGTCTCGGCTGCTTTTCAGTGAATTAAGCATTACCACAATGCGTGGCGGGACCTGATGGTCTGGTCTAGCAGCAGGGAGGGTGAACAGACCACTCTTATAAATAAGCCAGATTTTAATGATAATTAAGGCAGAATCTGCTTCAATTATATACTGTTCAAGCAGACCCTCTTTTTCTCTGTCTGCTTCAAAAATAAGTCTTGTTCTCTTACACATATGTGGTCTCACCCTCCCTGCTGCTGTCGATTTAAAAACTTTATTTATTTATTATTATGCCTGAATAATCAGATTACCGTAATATCGTTACGGATTTAGAGTTAAAATAATGATTATATGATAACTATACATGATTTATGGGCACTTACTCGTTTTTTTAAATATCTCGACCGTAACAAAATTACGAATAGTAAAAGTATCAATTATTTCTACAATAAAATGATTATCGACGAACATGGAAACCAGCATTATTTCATTTATCCAAATAAATTTATCGGATTCAGGTGCATCGATAATGAGATTGTTCCTGTTATTGGTGTTAAAAATATTTTTAACGATACCACAGATCATTACATTAGATATATATTCGATGAAGAAATGAAGCAACGAAATCATCTTTTCCGCGAACCTGAAGAAATTATAGAAAAACAACTTGGTAGACCACTCTCCGAAAAAGAGAGAAGTATGAGAAATGCTGCGATAGAGGATGATACTCGCAGAAGAAAAGAGATGAAAGAGTAATAATGAAAAAATTACGAGATTGGAATTACTGATCTATTGGTGTTGTATGTGATTTTTATTAGTTCACCCTCTCTGCTATAATTAAACCATTATTATCTCAATAATGATTGGTGAAGCTCACTCAGCTAGACTAGCTCGAGAGCGACTAGAAGCAATCAAGAAATATCTACCTGTCCGTGATTCTGTCAGACAACAATTACAAGCGCGTCAGCAAACACAAGAAGAATTTGCAGAAGGTGCAGAACAATTATTTAAACCAATTACTGAACCAACAAAGAAAATTGTTTTAGCAACTGAGGCAACACAAAAAGCTCTTGAAACATTGCCTGCCGATATTGCTGGGCGTCTTCGAGCAACTCGACCACCACCCAGGCAACTTCCTCAACCACCACCTGAAATTCAATCACAACCTGAACCGCCAAAAATCAAAACCAAAATAGTAGATAAATTTACGCCTGAGGGTATTGCTGCTATCAAGGACCCAAATAAATTAATAAAGATTGCCGCGTATGGATATTATCAAAGAGAAAAATACGTGAAACCTGAGTATATTAATACGCTGAAATCTGGCGATTGGGTTAAAGATATATTTCGTATTGCTCATGATACTCCGCAGATTAGATCTGTGGAAGATGTTAATCGATTTGGTATTTTTAACCAGGTAGTGCAAGAGTATATTGAACAAGTAAAAGAAACAAGAAAACAAAGCGAAGAAGAAATGAAACAGCAACTTGAAAAATCAAAAGCACAAAGGAAATCAAGGAAGAAAAAAAGCAGTGGAAACAACATGTGAGGAAGAAGAATGGCAGGATACCCTGGGTGCCACTGGAAGTGGTATTGGTACAGGTACCAGGGGGAAGTGGTCTTATTACTCCATGTCCCAATAACGTCCTTGCTGACGTGGACGGATTAGAAATTCTGATTGGTGGCAAACGAGCCGGTAATAATTCTCCAGAAACTATTAATGAAGCAGCTGCTATTTGTCAACGATTATTTACAGGCGGTATCATGGATATTAACGTGTATCGGTCCCTCATTAATGAAATCGCCGATGATTATCACAGTGATTAAACAATTAGATATAATTACTATAATAAAATGATCATACACGCTGCTCAACGTGGACCAACTATGGTCAGGGTGATAAATGCGAGATTACCTACATATAAAACATTTTACGGAGATGGACTCGGCGATGTTGTTCAGGGTTTATTTAGAAGGATAGCCCCAAAAGCAATACCGATTGCAAAGCAACTAGGAATGAAAGCTATAGACGTTGTTCGTAAAAAAAGGTATTAGTGCTGCTGGTGACGTTGCTAGTAAAGCATTCTCTGCAATCAAGGATAGACTAGCACGATGAATACGACGAAAACCTCAGCCAGTAAAATTACTCAGAACTGAAATGATGCCTGCAAACGTTAGTAAAATAATTAATCAAGCCGCAAATAAAAAATTAGAGTCATTGGCTGGTGAAAAAGAAAAAAATATAACCACTAGTCTGGTAGCAATAAGTGGTCTTCGTATTAGACGATGACCAATAACATAACATGTTCAAACGTGTACCTGATCCCGCATTTGACATGGATGCGCCAGTTCTCAAAGATCAATTGGTACGTGATTATCAATATTATTCTTACGACGCACGACAGCCAAATCAGCGTGGACGAATCGAATTACAAGTTCAAGATACAAGTAGATATTTCTTACCCGCTGAAGTATTCATCGAAGTAGAAGGAGAAATTTTAAAAACAGATAATACTGAATACGGAGCTGATATTAGTGTTGGTTTGTTAATAATGGCATCATGGCGTTGTTCGACATTGCCACGTACATGATCGACGGAAGAAATATTGAATCGATTCAAAAAGATGTTGACGTTGTCGCGACGATACTTGGCCTTGCATGATACAGCGACGATTATTCAAGATAGCTGGTCCATCAATGATGTTTACCAAGGATACTTCTGATCATCCTGAATACACCCAGTATGAAATAGGACGACCAATGAACTTTGCTAGAAATGCCAACGCGGATGTGCAAAGTATGATTATTAATGTCGATCCAGATTTCAACTTAGGATTTAGATCACGTCGAGCAATGTTGCAGGGTGGAAGCAGAAGATTTTCTCGAGCGATTCCACTATCACATATTTTTGGATTCTGCAGACACGTTAGAAAGGTTATTTTCGGAGCCAAACATACAATTGTACTCGTACGAAAAGCAACCGATGATGATGCAATATGGCGACCCGCCGGTGCTGCTGGTAAGGTAATTCTGACAAAGTTTTCATTGTGGATGCCAGTAATGACTCCAGCGATATCTGAAGAAGATCGGTTACCCACTTTCATGGACAACGGCGGTAAGTCGACGCTATCATGGTTAACAACAACAACAGATGCTGTTCAAAGCACAATTAATGGTTTATTTACATGGCAGATAGCATCACAACAGGGTATCTTTGCACCTCGACATATATGCTGCATATATATATACAAGATGCTGCACGAGTAAATGATCAAACGCGTAGTATTATGATATTTGACAAACTCGGTGTTTCCGAAGTTTCATTGAGAATAAATGGACATCAAGAACCATCAGAGGGTATTTTGTTGAATTTCGAGCAAAATCGTGTGGCGCGTGCATATCATCGATTGATGTCGTTTATGGGGCGTGATCAAAATATTGATACTGGTTTACAAATATCACAGCTAGATTTTACAACGCTGTACCCGATTTATTACTTTTTGCTGGAACATTTGGATTTGTTTAGACAGTCCGTCGTTGACATACATTTTCGAGCTCGTGTGACGCGAGGAGCTATTGCTAATTACAGAGCAATCGCCGTTATACTCAGCGATAAAACAATGCTACTTGAAGGTGTTGGTGGACGAATGAGAGTCGTTGATGCTCCAGTGGAAAACATGCAAGTGTTAATTTTGAAGTCAGAAATATATCATAAATGCCATATCATCACGTTAGTGTCAGTCTGACTCCTAGTCAGATTAAAAGACTTCAGTCAGCACCAGCGAAGCGATGTGGAACAAACATATCAGTAAAACAAGAACAAATCGCAGGTGGCCAAAATAAATTATCTCTAACGGAACGCACGTTCAAGCATTTCAATGAAGTTAAGCATTCAAAGAAAGGTATACGAGTCAGTCTTTCTGCGGGTGCCATCAGCGACATCTTTAAGACTGGGGGTATATTTCCACTTCTTGCAGCTATCTCAGCCTTAATAGCCGCTGCCGCTCCAGCTCTTGCAAAAGCTGCTGCGTTAGGTGCAGTTGGGACAGCTGCTGGAATGGCGCTGAAGAAAGCAACTGGACAAGATTTAAAAAAAGGAAACGAAGAGGTCACGGTCCGAGACTTTCAGGGTCTCGATACGGAAAAGGATTAAGACTTCCAGGGTCTCCATACGAAAAAGGATTAAGACTTCCAGGGACTCGCTGATTTTCCCGTTGTCCAATTACTCAATGCTGCTAAGCAACTAAATATTAAATTTCAGAGGTGTTTTTATGCGTCATCAATAACCAAAAAATCCAAATCTGATTGAAACTGGCATTATTAATCTCGATAAAAGCTCTGTTCGTGGCACTCACTGGGTTGCATATGCAATTGATCCACGTGGTATTGTTTATTTCGATTCGTACAGACTCTCACCACCTAAAGAATTTTTAAAATATATCGACAGACTTCAAAGTATTCCAATCTGGTATTCAACTCTACCAACACAAAAAATAACCGACCCGCCGATATGTGGCCGTGAAGCACTAGCAGTACTTAATGCTGTATCAAGATCAACGAAACCACCTCATAAGGCTGTACACGAATATACGAGTTCTGTTTTAAATAATCGCTAATCATATAATAGTAGATATTTACGGAAGATTAACTAAAACTAAAACCCAACAAGCACCAGGTGAGGATTTACTCAAGCGAGTAACAAGGCAGATCAATGATGAATTATCTGACCTGCTCAATCTTGCCAACGTTGATCCAGACGAACTTGTTATATTTCAAAACCATGAAGGAAAATTGAAGACGAGTAATATTTCAATCAACGATATTATTATTCGTAGTCGATTATCGCGAGAAGGTCTTATTGCTGTATATGACAGAGAGGGCAAACGTTTCCTAGTGGTATTACTGCAGTGTCGATCAATGATAGGTTGTTAACATTCGGTGATACCATGCACGGCGTTCTCAACATGAACAATAATAAAATTACCAACGTAGGGGAACCAACAGATAATCTCGACGCTGCAAATATGTCGATGATAAAGAAATTCCAGAGACAACTTCGTTAGCGACAATCAACGATGAAATGACCACACTCAAAACTGATTTTACTAATCAAGTGCAACTGTTTCTGAATTTCCGCAGAAACGTAAACAGAACCATTAATGATTTTTTTTGGAAGTCCACCAACCGTTGACATAAATCTCAAAGATATAAACACGAGAATCAACGATATTATCAGTACAATTCCTAATATCATCAATAAAACTAATCTCGTTAAAATTCCACACAAACAAATTAGCAATATCGTGTACATAGTATCATCAGGATCATCAATATCGACACCGCAGAATAACACTACCAAACATACCACGGAGGTAACTGGTGTGTACAGGCTGTCCGTATTTAGTTCTGCAAAATTTAGGATATTTACCACGTATCTATGGCGTCATTCAACCGATAATGTTTCTGGGACTATATCAGTAGTGTTAAATAAAGATACCGAAGAAACGTTTATGCTGGAATCATCTAATAAAAACTTAACCTCGGCGTCTTACTGGTGATGCGTAGAATTTGTAGCTGACACACCTCAATTAATTACTTAATACAGTATAATGATAGACGTTCAGCGATACAGATACGATCAAGTAACAACATGGCAGAATAAATTAAAAACCATCATCGATGATTATACAGCAAAAATAAAGAAATATCGTAGACGTGCGGTTGTCGTTGATATCATCGTTTATTCGGTTTCCGCGATTGTTGCTGGAACTGGCGTAGTATTATCAACGTTGACGATGACAGCGCCGATCGTTGTAACAATCGTTGTTTCATCGTCAACCACGATCGCTGGAATATTCAATATTATCACGAAAAAGAGAGATACGTGCACAAATGAAAAATTGAACGAGTACACGATGAAATTACACACAGCAACTGTAGCATATTCCAAATTATCATCGATGATTTCTTTGTCGCTCAACGATGGAATAATATCCGATGAAGAATTCAGTATTATAATAAAGATCTACAATGAAGCATTTAACCGTAGCGATGCCACGGGTGATTCGATCACGGAAATAAATAATTTAGAGTAACAACAAAATAATAATGACAACGTCATTGGAATTATTGCAACAGATCGTCACTAATACTGCTTCGGTAAGAACCACAATGATATCAGCAGTTCAACTAATCCTGAATTCAGTATTAATTTTCCAACTGCAATACCAGCAAGCGAAATAGCATTAGCGAAATTACGGGTTTATTATAGTTAGCCAAATATTAGGTCAAAATCATTCGGTGGACTACAACTAAATAATTCATTAGTATTTGCAAACAAAAACAAACCCAATGGAACTCCTGATTAGCAAGTAGTCAGTATTCCAATGGGCAGTTATGAAATAGAACAGATCAATGAAGAATTCCAACGCAGAATTAAATCCGTCACTGGAAAAGAATCAAAGATAACCATTACCGTCCACGAACCAACGTTATCATCGGCCACTGAAATAAATTCTTCGGATCACGCCGTTGACATTTATCAGTCTTCGATCAGGTCAGTGCTAGGATGGCCAGATATTCCACCGGTTTATGAAGGTCCACAAGAACCACAACTAAATGAATTTTTTACAACGGAAAAAATACATTTAAAAAAACCGGACGCTTATCTCAACGGAATTCCTGGTGTTGGTCATAGACTTGATTGGTTGGAAGGAAAAAATTATACTGATATCGATGGAACATGGCTTCTTCATTATGGTTATTCTTCTATAACCGACGCTAAACGTGATCCAGTAACAGGAAAGATTATATACGACAATCTTGGACTTGTTGAAGTTCCCTATGAAGAAACGATCGATGGATATGTTGCTTTAATTGATTTTGAAGACAATAAAAAAATCAATGATTTTAAAAAATCTATTTTTATTGTTATCACAAATCTACGATGAGGACACAAAAAAAATTATCATTGAAACAATACAACATTTAAATAAACTCAGATCAGATATGTACATCATTAATCGAACTTTTATCTTAAAAATGCTTGAACAAGATACATTATCTCCAAGAGCACGTTTCATAAAAACTTTTCTTGATTATTATGGAACAAACAAAGAAAAAATCTCAATATTTACAATACCAAAACTAGATTCAGATAGATTAAAAAGAGACTCACCGATGTTATCGATAATTACTTTCCTAGAATCCTCGAATCGTGGAAAAATAGCACCACCACCGAATATCCTCCGATACAACAACGATTCGTACGGTGAAGGTCGCCATGTATCACCGGGTATCGACAATGTCACATCAACGATCGCTGTCAATCTAGTGTGCGATGTCATCGACGGCAGTTATCAAGTTGACACTGAAAAATCCAATCAGGCCCAACAAGGATACATTCTGTATTCATTTACCCCTCAAGTGTCCCCAGGGGATTTCATTGTATCAGAACCAATCAACGTTGTTTATCTAAAATGTCATAATCCATTCCTATCGCGGATACATTTCAAACTTACTGACCAGTCTGGCCACTTGCTCGATCACAGGTCAGAGACGTTAAATATAAATCTGTATGTACGCTCATAGAGCGTCATCGTAGAAGCAAAAAAACATCTATCAAATAAATATTTTTTTCTAATTCTCCCAGGGATTCTGCTTAGCCATTACCATAGTCACTAATCCAGTATTATCTTCACTGTCACTGCTGCTTTCACTGGTAACATCCTTTCCAGATTCTGTCATTGACATAATCTTTCGCAGTTGCATTACACGACTATTTACTAGTTTTCTCGTTTCGCATTCGCGAGATAATTCTAGTCTTATTTTTTTAATAGCATTTGCGAGTGAAATAAATTCTTTAACTTGCGTATCATCAACCTTTGCTAAAGATTCTATCATCGATCGATAAATTAATTTCATAAATCTATAATTGGATGGTAGTGTATATCTGTTTTCAGTTTTTCGTTGTTGTAATGATTCAAAATCACACATGATGTTTTGAGGACCAAGTTCAGCAGAGAGTTTTATACCATCATGTTGTAGTTGCTCAATTGCATTAATAACAGCGTTGATATTTTCGTGATTCATTATATAAAAAGTCATTTGTTTAAATAAATTTATTTTTCTGAAATCATTTTTCTGAATTAATTTAAAAATTTTGATGGTGTAATTACACGACCGAGATTGAGGAATTCTGACGAAATTCATTGATTTTGATGGGGTATTTGCACGACTAAATGAAGAAATCTCAACAAATTTCACTGATTTTCAGTTTTTCATAAAAATAAAATAATTTCAGAAATATATTATAAATAAAATAATTTGCTGAAATATTCCCTAAAATTAAGAAAATACAGCAAATCTGAGTAAATTTATTGATTTTGATGAGGTATTTGCACGACTGAAGTTGAAGAAATCTAGCAAAATTTATTAATTTTGATGGGGTAGTTGCACGACTAAATAAAAAAATCTCAGTGAATTCATGATTTTTCTGAATAAATATATTTCTGATAATTTCAGAAGACAAGAATAAAAAAAATTAATTTATAATGCATAAATTATTCTTTCTTGTGTATTCTCGCTCTGAATTTTTCTTGTAATCGTCTGAGCGCACTTTCATCACGTGAAACAGGCATGACGGAACATGATCGTTGTGAAAACCCTTTTCCTGCGTAAATTTTATCAATGAATTCTATATAAGTAATATCATCTCTTTCAGTAATTTTGACTTTAGTCCACGGAGGTAATTTATCAGCAATACAGATTTCATCAGTATCATAAATAATAAAATGTGTGTTCATTATTATTAATTACTTGTTTTTAATTAATTATCAGCGTATCTAAATTTGATCCTCTGATTAAATTTTTTCGAAAATGCTGATTTAGTTATATTATTTACAACACGTCGTACTGAAGGCATGATAATATCAAAATACTTACCAGCCGAAGTCATCGATGGGAAGATTATTTGTTCATCTGTTTCTGTGTTTGTGGATATAACTGATCTTGGATATTTATTATTATAACCGGTTCTTCCTGATTTACAATTCTGACTCTGTGTGATAATTCTTAAATTTTCCAAAGAATTATCTCTCGGATCTGAAATGACATGATCGACTACAAATCTATCTTTGATCGGGCCATAAAAACACTCAAATACAAATCTATGTGAGAGATATCTTCTATTTTTCCCAGTATTAAACGTGACATACCCAGTATTAATAATTGAACCGACTGGTTGTTTTCGTTGACAGTTTCTGATTATACCACTGCAAGATGCCTCGTAATTATTAATGATGGGATGTTTCACAAACTCATTCTGCCCCATTTATATATAATATCATTCTTCTAAATGATTATTCTGAAATCTAACCAAATAATCATTTATGGTTTTAAACGGAGATACCGATGGTCCATATTTCTCATTGTAATACCGCTTCATCTCTCTATATTTTTTACCGCCACATTGCACGCATAATTGAGTTTTTCCTCTGACTCCAACACCGCATCGAACGCAAGGTTTTGGTCCTGATCTTCTTTCACGAAAACTCTGCATGTGGTATCCGCAGAATTCTTTTACACATGGTTTATTGCAGCGATATGAAAACCCGATCATTAACCAGTTGCATTTGTTATTTGTTTGCATCATTATATTATGAATAAAAATCTAATTAAATACATCCTCTCTTAATTATTATATGGAGGAATTTAAGAGATTGTCCGTAATCGAACCCTCTAGAGCAAGATTTGATCTTGATAAATTACCAAAATCCAAACCTAAATACTCAATGCAAGACCTAGCTTTGATGAATGATGATATAACCGATCGTATTCGTGAAGTTAAGAAGAAATTTCGAAATGATGGTGCTACTCATACTTGGTCAACATTCAGAATCAGAGATACCGTCGACACAAGAATAAATGACGACCGAGGAAGAAGTATTATCAGTTACCTTGATAACCAGCGATATATTATTCTGATCAAATTTATTGTGCAGACGGATGATGATATTTGGATTATACGTGATAAACGCGAACCTGTCAGAGTCACACAATCAGGACAAACTGTTATATTGGATAAAAAATCCAAGCCAGGTATATTAATTGGTATTGATAAACCGTATTATGAAAGAGCATATCCTGTAACCGCAGTTGATTATGCGATATATCCATTAAATGATAAACCCAGCGTTGAAAATCTTAAACCGATGAAATTTTCCGTGACTACATCACGGTTAAATTGTGTAGCTGAGCGAATTATGGAACATTTCAAAAAAGCAATACGTGGAAATGGCATAACAGATATATAAAAAAAATAATACATGGGCAGAAACAGTTAAGAATACTGGAGCATCTGTCAAAGACGTCGCTGAACTAGAAAAAAAAAATAAAATTTCCAATAACAGTAAGAACACTATCCGGAGAGATTTGATATGCGTCAAAATACACATCAAGAGGAGCTCCAACAACAATCATTGATCATAATGCACATGCATGGACTAATGCTGTAACAATATTTTCACGAGATAGAACAGTCAGATTTTATGACGATTATATATTCGATGCTATCAGAAATATCAGTAAGAATGATCCTGTATCTGTTTGGTTATTTCAGAGTTCAGATTTCGTGAATTATGATCAATTTGTAAAACCTAATAGAGAGATTTACCGTAAAGAATCTCTCCATGAAGAAATGAAGAATCTTCCATCGAAATATAATTCTGATGATGTTGAAGTTGAACGATTATTGAATAATTGTTTTACAGTTCCACCATTTGCTGCTCACTTCGCTCAGGAGAAAAATTCACGGAAGCCAACACGATCAGAATTCCTTGAAGATATTCAGCATAGTTGTGTCGAATATGGACATGGCGGATTATGAAATACCAAATACGATCATCGTAAAGTTATATCGGTTGATATGGTTGCGTGTTATCCTGGGAGTTTTCTTGGATACAGAGTCTGTTCTGAATATTTCAAAAGATTCGGACATCCGACACATGAAATGACAAGAGTTGCGATAAATGGTCCATTACCTAATTTTTATTTAACTGGATTCGCTTGTGTAAAATCATTTAAGTTTCGTAATAATCTTCATCCGATCGTTTATGTGTGGTTTGGGAGACATTTTGCAGAAAAATATTGGGTTCCAATAGTGCTATTACGATACATGCTTGATACTGGAATCTTAGTGTCGTTGAACGTAAGTGAAGCCATTATATCATATCATCCGCAGAAACAAATTTGGTTACCACAACAAAAGAAATATTCACCGACAAAGTCAAGGGATGAGGATTGGGATAAAATTGATTATGAAAATAAAGTTGCAAAAGATCTCGGTAGAAAAATAATTGATAAATTTACTCAAGGTGGTTCATATGATCATAAAAGACATTGTGCAAGATTAATCATGGATGATGCTGAGTTAGATTTTATAATTACTGATAAAACGAACAAAGGAACATTCATAAGCAGAAGCAATGCTTATTCATCAGACAGAATTAAATTAGGTACAATCGTGAGTTATATCGATGGTGAGTCACCGCAATTTACCCATTTAAGATCCTATATGCTAGCTTACGTTTCTATAAATTTATTATCGATGATAAATAGATTTCCTCGTTACGTTGTCAGAGTTGCTACGGATTCATTTTATATAAATAGCGCGTACATGTATTTGGTAAAGCCATTACTCAGTAGTAATGAATTGGGATCATGGAAAATAAAACACGAAAGTATACTCGATTATTCTGAATCAGCAGACGTTGATATCAAAGAAATATACTACGGTAATGACAATCAAATACCAGTATCTACAGTACCATCTGTATTTGATCCCGTGGCCAGACATAAAACCATTTATCTCAATGGACCTGGAGGTTCTGGTAAAACAACACGTGCCATTGAATTATTTCATCAAAGTTCAGTTATGATTGTGTTGACACCTACACACAGACTAGCAAGAGAAATAAAACAACGAGGAGTAAAATCATGTACATATCATAGTTTCTTCAGATGGTGTGGAGATACATGGACACCTGAGCGAAATGGTGAGAAATATATTCCCAAAATCATCATCTGGGATGAGATTTGTACGGTGTCTTTGGAAACACTAAGAATATTTCTTAATTGGTTATTAACGAAAAATACTGCGGTAATTATGTGCGGCAATCATGGTCAACCACCACCGTTCGTCGGTCAATCTCCACATGAGTGGTTAATATCATTTGTGGATTATTATGAAGAAATAAATGATGATTATAGAGCTATTGATGAACCTCTGAAGGAATTTAAAAGATTAATCAGACTACAACCAGATAGAATACAATGTGAAATAGCGCGTGAAATAATTCCGGAAACTCTCATCGATGATTTCTGGAATATGTGGACACTAAATGATTTAATAGTTGCGAGTAGAAAAATAATTCGTGATGAATTACAGGAGAAATTATTCATGTTACACAACGAAAAATTCTCATATCTACTTGTGTTATTGTGTTACCGCCCACCAGATACTCGACGACAGAATGTCGATGTTGAAATTCCAGGATCAAATGAAAAACAGAATCTTGTGTTAAATGATATTGTTTTAGTTGATGTTGATGTTGTTGAAAGCGCGTTGAGTATGAATAACTCACCGTGGAAATTGGGATATGCCATAATGATTCACTCGTCACAACGACTAACTATTACTGATACAAATATCTGAATTGTCGATGACAGAATCGAGTGGTCAAATTTAGTTTATCTCGCAGTATCTAGAGTCAGGAGAATATCTCAACTGCACAGGGTTATTACGAATTTTAAAGAAAATAATAACCAAACTGCAAGCAATGGCGTAATAAGAAAAAAAGTATTTGGCTATAAGCAACGTGACAAAAAAAAATAATCGCGACTTTGATATTAATACTGAATTGATTATGACACTAAAACAACGACAGAATAATCATTGTGGAAGTTGTAACTGTAATATGCTATGGGAATATTCGAGTAATAATCTAAACCAATTTACCGTGGATAGAATTAATTTTGATCTTGGTCATACACGTGATAATGTCATATTGACATGTCTTTAATGCAATCGACGTCGGGGTGCCAGTTTACAGAAGTGAACGCGGTGGTAATTGTGTGTCTTCAGGAATTACTTGTAATTGTTCACGTACAAATCCACGCTGAGGAGCAGTTGAAACCAGTCTGTAGATTGCGGGTCTACCCGTGGATCTAACCACACTAAAAATTTTATGTGTGGTCACACTCCAGATAGGATCAGTTGCTCTTTTTCTACCCACTTCAAGTTCACCGGGTTCATATAAATATCTTATAGTCACATTGCCTAATACTGGTTGATATTGTATAATTTTGTTCCGAGGTATTATATATTTTTCCGTAATCGCATCAATCGGTTTCATAGAAATTGAACCAGTAATCTCATTATTTAACGCAGCTATCACACTCGGTAATCTTGCAACCCATTCACGAGATCTCATGTCGCTCTGAATTATTTCCTTTACATACTGGTATCCAAATAACCGCTCAGCGAGTGTTAGATTAAATCTTTCAACTATTGCCTGATCACGATGAATTGTAGTGTGTCCTCGTCTGATTTTGACATTATGTTGCTTCATCAGCGATGATACTTCACCGAGAAATTCTTTGCCAGGATCAACTTGTAGCAACTGTGGCCATTGCAAGGGTCCTCGTTGATAAATTCGTTCAAACGCAGATGCAACTTCACATGTTGTTTTTGTTGTTAATGGTTCCGCTTCTTTATATCTACTTGCAACATCAACGACAGTTAACGCGTATTTGTATGTGCGTGATTGACGTCCACGTGTTTTAATAATATCGTGAGGTAAAAACTAAATATCTGCTTGATGAACTTCATTGGGAACGCTTACATCAACATACGCGTACTGAATTTTTTTAGGTGGACGTAGATAAATTTGCCATATTGCCTGTCGTTCTAACCACGCTGCAGCAACAGCACGTGAGACTTTTGCTGCTTCAGCAAGTTTACTAATCGCTGCTCTGCCCTTCCAATATCCTCTTGGGCTATAATAGACAGATTCCATTATAATAATTATATAATTAATTACCGGCCCCTAGCATTAGTTTACCCTTCATAGCAGTTTTTACTAGAAAACTAGCGAGTTTTTCTCTGAGAGATTTATTCTTTATAGAATTTAACGCGTGAATCAATTTTATATCTGCGAGATGTCTTTGTTGCAAATCGTTACTCTTATACGCGACATCATGAATATGACACGCTTGATCAATAGCATTTATTGGATATTCTCCTGGTTTTGGTTGATTTTGATCATCAAGTCGAATATCAAGTCGAGCTCCAGGTCCACGATAATTGTATCCGTGTAGATGTTTTTCCTCGGGATACTTCGCCCATGGATCCCCTGGTAATTTTCCTAGTGAAGTAGCGACATCACCTCCTGTCTTTGTGCTAGGCGAAATAAATTTGTATTTTTTTTACCACATTTTTCACATTTACCTGTAAGTGCACGCCTTTTATTTTGTGTTATTGTTGCTGTTAATCCAGTGGTGGGGGTGGTTGCCTTGCATCGAACACAATATAGATTCATATTATTTATTATTATGGATATAATTGACTTTTCGGCGACACGAAAACAAGAGCCAGTCAAGCATCACCCAGCGCTACCGAATTCTATTAGGGCAATCATAATAGGTCCATCTGGATCAGGCAAAACACAATTATTGCTTAATTTGATAATGAGATGGCTCAAGTGGGATAAATTATATTTAGTAGCTCCATCCGTGGATGATCAAAGATTCTATGAAGTACTTAAGGATTTTAATGAAAATGCAGAGTCGTTTAATGAAAACGGCGACAATATTATTGATTGTATTACCGATATTGACGAACTCCCATCTGTAGACGACCTTGACGGATTTATTAATCATCTTGTGGTATACGATGATGTGATGCTGGATAAACAATCAAATCCTGCCCGGATATTTTCCAGAGGCAGACACGTGATTTATGTTACCCAGCGGTATACACAAATTCAAAAAGTGATGAGAGATAACTGTTATATTTTAGCTGTGTTTAATGGAGTCGATACACATACGCTGCGAAATATTCATCAAACTTGGTGTTCAGGGGATATGGACATGATTAAATTTAAAAATTTCTTTTCAAAAGCACAAGCTATTCCGTTTGGTTTTATAACAATAAATTTACATGATCCTATATCGAGGTATCGTATAGGTATTGATAACTGGATCTCATGGTCCAGTGGTAGCGCGTCTGGCTCTCGTACTCGATGCCCGTGGTTTGATTCCCTGTACCCGACATATGCCGGTTGCGGCGTTAGGATACCATTTATATTAATAATTGGGGGCGTAAGCAAACCCCATGATTTCATACCCCCCCCCTCGCCAATGTCAAACAACGTGGTGAGTATAGTTTTGCACTTACCCCGGGGTTGGTGAGTATAGTTTTGCACTTACCCCGGGGTTTGGGGGGGTGTTACATGAAATCGATATACCTAGACAGCCCTCTGAATTTCTAATATTTCGTTTCGCACATTAGGAATTTGCTGGGGTTGTGTCTATGCGCTTGCGCCCCTAAAATAAACAACAGGATGATGTGAGCTCGTGACATTGTGACCTCACTGAAGGGTATCCCAAACAAGGGCATTCAGAAAGAATGTCCTCCGGACAAAAAAGTCTCAATAAGGTGCCTGTGGACCACAAGACAGGTCTTAACCAATGAAAGAGTGCCTATGGGCCAGAATAAAAGGCCTTAACAAAAGACTCTTAGGACCTTATTGGTAAAGGCTTTACCGGCAGAAGGGACCCCAGTGGAATGGTACACCGACCATCAGAGTGTTGTTTATTTTTATTCAGAAATACAGCAGCAGGGAGGGTGCGACCACATGTATGTGATTTTTTTGGATCCATTTTTCAAAAATAAAGACTCTATTGTTCGTAGTCCCTTTGTTTCAAACATAATCTTTTTTAGCCCTTGTAGGAACTTTTATTTTTCAAAACTAAAGGCTCTACAAAAAGTGGTCTGTTCACCCTCCCTGTTAACGATCTTTTTAAATCGACAGCAGCAGGGAGGGTGAGACCACATGTGTATAAGAAAACAAGATTTATTTTTGAAGCAGACAGAGAAAAAGAGGGTCTGCTCGAACAGTATATAATTGAAGCAGATTCTGCCTTAATTATCATTTAAATCTGGCTTAATTATAAGAGTGGTCTGTTCACCCTCCCTGATGGTCTGGTCTAAGGACCACCTTATATTGCTTAGGTTTTCTTTTTAGAGGTTGAGGGAGTTTGTGTCTGTTACTTGGCTTTTCATCGGTACCATCACCTAATTGAAGTAGACAGAACAATTGTTTTTTAAATATAAGGAGAAAAAGAAGGTTTTACAGTGTTTGTTAGCGAAGATTGTCACTGTTTGGTTATTATGGTTTATTAAAGGAATTTGATAGTTGTTTATGGGTCTTGTTACGGGGTGGTGGTTGGGTCAGTTTGTTGTTTGTTTTGACGTTCAATTTTGTTTCGAAAGTGTTGATAATTGTTGTCTAATTATTTTAACATTTATTGAGGTGCACAAACATTAGTCCATGTTAAAGAGTGTCGGGTTTTCTACAGCCACCAAGGGTGGGCTCGAACACATTTGAGTCTCCTGTTTTTTCCTGGAATTGTTTCCTTTATTATGTATACTTAGGGCCGTCGTTGAAAACGTGGCTTAATGTTTCTGGCTTGGAACAATGAGGGCAGTTAATTTCTGCTTCTTTAATTCGTCCATGGTTACTAGCTAGTAGTGTTTTGCCTGTTTCAATTATGTTTATAAATTTGGTATCCCAATGGTTTGCCATGTTTGGGGAGATAATACTCCTACAATATTGTTTCTGTAAATTGTGAAGTTTGCGCCATTATTGTGTGTAGTCCATTTGTATGGATTGTTATGCTCAATCTCACTAAAGGTCACCGTTATCCAATTTCTTAATTTCGGATTTATTAAGCATCCTTGTAGCTTCTATGTCTGCCTTTTAATTCCCATGCATTTTTATATGGGAGGGTACCCACATGCATTCTATAATACGTTTATGTTGGTCCATATTCGTATGTCCTCAGATAGACTTCTCAAATCATGTTTTCTTTGCTGGTAGAGTTACCTGATTCCAGACTTTGCAGCACCGGTTATCGTACACACTGGGTACTTCCTAAACACACCTCAGCTGGGTTCAAGCACCCACTCCAAGCCTTACACTGTTTTGTTTACACATGTCCAAACGAGTAAAATAAGGAAACCTGCTGCTGTGGGCGTCTCGACGTCACTGGAGGGCTCAAATTTTCCAATACAGAAATTGTGATTTACTTTCCATATATATATATATATATATATATATATATATATATATATATATATATATATATATATATATATAGTATAGGTTTAAAATATGATTATGTAGATATGGCATAGTCCAAGGGCTTTTGTATTATGGACAACCTAATTTTGATGGCATATGCAATATTTTATTTGTTATTATTATAAAGGGATCATTTAAATTGGTGATCTGGGCTTGTTGCAACCTTCTGTTCTGAGGGTCAAAACATGGATTTTTATTCATAATACTTCTCAAATATTGCCACCTTGTGTGGCAGGTCATCATGGTCTGGAGTTGGGAATATCTAATAGTGACTCAGTTTTATTGCGAGACAGTCATTTCCTGGATTTATCCTATTGTGCATATGCTTACCTGTATTAGTTAATTTAAGGGATATTTTTGCAAACAGGTACAGCCCTGTTCAGTAGGGTTATGATAGTCTGGGCTTAGGACTCACCGAATATTTTAAATTGTTAGATTGAGCATTGCTCATGGGTTGAATCCCTGAGTTCTTTGGTTTTCTAATCACTGCTACTTTGTCAGGCTGGAACTGATGGTTTGGGTTCATGACCACGTTAATCTTTAATTTTCTTTTGAGGAGCAAGTATCGAGAGTATTAATATTGCTTTCGGATTTCTTGCAGAGAACCGTCGCCGAAAGGAGAGATCAAGTAGAAAGATGAAAATAAATTTAAAAAATATATAAATAAATAAATAAATAAATAAATAAATAAATAAGAGAGGTGTTTTGCTTTTAATATCAAAATAAAGTCGAGAATGGGATGCATAGTGTTGCTAATATAGGTTAAAGTTATTTGGTTAGAGTAGTTTAGATCAGATGTCTTTTTCCAGGCTGCAATGTTTCTACCCACATTCATTTTTAGCATGTGGAGTATGCGCTCCTTTTAGAGTTGTTGCATTCCCCCTCATGTTTCTGCTTATGTATGCTATAGATCATCTGGACGTTGTAATCCTATCGGTACATTTAGGGTTCATTTGTCATAGCTGTTGGCCTCTTCGTGTGCCCTTTCTTTTCGAAAAATGTTTATATGGAAGGGTATACATTCTGCAATACTTTTTACTTTGCTCCAGATTCTTAAGTCTGATGTAGACTTCTGGAATCATGTTTTCTTTATTGGTAGAGTTACCTGCTTTCAGATGTCGCAGCACGCTGAGGGAGTCACTAATTATGACTTCTTTCGGTATTTGGCTGCAATATATTGCTAAGATTATGGCCCATAATTCAATCGTATATACTGAGCAATTGTCTGATAACCTCGCCCCGTGAGTGATTCTTTTCTGTGGAATCACCACTGCTGCTTCAGTGCGTCCCAGTTCAGGAGTTTCATCTGTGTAAATTTGGATGTACCCCCTGTACCTGCTTTCTATATTAGATCGTACTTAGGCCTTATTTCTATTGGATTGTTATGTTTATATCCATATGTGAGTGCGTTTTGGTTAATTTGGAGTATTTTGTAGATCCATGGGGCGCAATCAGATAATTCATTTTTACCGCCTGCATGCTATGAATGTTTAATTCATTTGCACGTCATGGAATTGTGTACCTCTTGGCATGTTCCTGTAAGGTTGTGTCTAATGGGAATATTTCATGTCTGTATAAACGTTATTGCAGGGTGCGACTTATCATGTATTGATAGTCTGGTCCCCTACCTCAGCAGTAACTGTTTTTAGATTGAGAGTTCCCCGGTTAGGATTCTGCATTTTCCGTTGATGTGCTGCCGAGCACACCGGTGCAGATAACTAGATATTGATTCAGTTCTTTAAGTATGTTGGTATTATCAGTAAGCGTATGATTTGCACCCAAAGTCAATTTTGGATCGAATGAGTGACCCGTATGGTGTAAGCAGCGTTGTATGATCGTCCCCGCCCCCAATCTATGCCCTTAACGTTCCTCTACAGGTTCAGATCTTGTCCACAACGCCTTACTAGAACTGTTATATGCTTGATCCATGTTAGGTGATTATGGAATAGCATCCGTAGGAATTTCACGACCTTTTCAAATTTGATTTCCACCCCATATATGTGACGTTTGGGGGGTCACTATGGGTGTTTGCTTCGGTGATAAACATTGTGCCTGCAATGTTTCCACGGGAGACTTTGAAGCCCCACCTATCGGCCCAATGATTGATTATGTCCCGTCCCATCTGTAGTCGGCCGACCACAGCATTGCTAGCAGGATTTCCTGGTTTCTGGATTCCACTGTTGTCGGCAAACTGCTATAGTTCCACACAGTATGAGTCGATTGATTTTCCTAGGTCGTTTATCACAATGTTAAAGAGGGTTGGACTTTGTACACTTCCATTATCTCAGTTATGTGTTTTTGGGTGTTGCTTTCCCATTCTTGTTTGAATGCTGCTAACTGTTAGAAACATTAGATATCCACTTACGCATGCGGCCTGTTTTTCTGTAATTGTTTAGTGTTTTCAGTCAATCCACATAAGATCATAGGCCGTTTTAGTTCAAGGAGCACTATGATTAAGTTTCGATTGCATTTCGTCTTTGAGTTAGAGGCTTGGTTCCTGTCGTATTATTTGATCCAATGTGACCGCCTGTTATAGAATCAGCTTTGGTAGTGTGTTATCAAGTTATTGCTCTCCAAGTGGTACTCCACTCTAGTGTTGATCATAGTTTGCATGATCTGGCATATATTGTTGGTGAGAAAGATAGGCCTGTATGAGTTTACATCGGCTGAATCCTTTCCAGGTTTCGGGAGAGCTTTCGCAATCGCTTGTTTCCACCGCTGTGGAGTTTTTCCGTATCTCCAGATCGCATTCAGCAGGTTCAGAATCACCAATTTGGTCTTTTCTAGGACCTTTTGATATATTTCGCAGCCCAGCACGTCCTCACCTCGTGTTGTAGCTTTTTCCGACTGTGCTTTTTGCCTCTCGTATACGGTGAAATCTACGTTTAAGGAGCTTGAGTGGTCGCCACTGCCTGTGAACACTTCAGGGTGTTTTCCTCTGGTAAGTAGGGTTGTTTTTAAACTTGATTGCATGGCTGGCATTACTACTGATGCCAGTAAAGTGTGCGGCTAATCTTTTGGCCAAGCCCAAAAACAATATTGGGGTCGAGAACGAAGATTTCCTCTTAATTGTTTTAACTGTAGCCAATATTTGCTACGCATTTTTCTTACTATTTAGTGATGAGCAGAATGTCTTTCATAATTGTCATTTTGTAGTGAACATAGTATTCTTCGCTATTCGTTCCTTTCCTTTGTAAACAAGGAAATCGACTGAATGTTTGGTATGCCTAATTCGGTTAAAGATCATTGTTCTTCCTCTACGACTTGCTTATATTCATTATTCCACCAGAGAATGGATTATTGTCAGTCATCCTGTCCTGGGAATGTACAGTTCATCTGCTGAGTATAATGCCACAATATTCTCATTAAATATTTCATACTTTCGTTATGCAACTGAGCGTCTCCGACAACCAGACCATAAAAGGGAACGGAACAACATCCAGTCAGCCATATCGAATTTCCATTTTGGGTCGGTGCACTAACATTTTGATGAATTCTAGTGTAAATGATGGACAATATCGGAAAGTAGTTGTTGCTACCTAAGGTGCTTAATTGATTGACCTCCCCTGTCAGCGATTTCCGTGAACATGTGTGAGCATATGGTTAGATCCATAGCAGACATTGACAGTTTTCGGGATTCACTCCAGTACGTGAACCGTTATTTAAAAATTACTTGGATAGATATTGCGACCCGCCTCTCGATGTTTCTCCCCTCTCCTATACAAGTGGGTTACCTCATTTATCATTGTTGGCTTTAAAATCTCCTCAGATAACTAACTTTTCTCCTAGCTTATGCACAATCATTTTATAGGGTTTGGGTTTAATGATCTGGAACCCACCTGGGTCGAATATATTTACTACTACGAGTGGTTTATTTGCTGTAATCAGTTTAACTATTTGATACTCCGGAAGTGAGTATTATTCCGTATTAACAGTGTGCCCTCAACAGACTCACTTGAGAAAGCGTCGCTGACATACACGGCCAGCCCGCCACCTATTTGTTTTTTTCTGGGCACTATGTTTGCAATAGTTTGTTAAGAACCCAGGAATTTTTGGTGGGTTTTTAATTTGGTCGCCCCAAATAGTCCCCTACAAGCCCACTACGTCTGGTTTTAGGTGATCACCTAGGATCATATGGAACAATTATGGTGAGTTTTGCCGATTTACCCTATAGTTCAATTGCCATATTCTGATTTGCTTTTTTGTGGCCATATCTATTGCGTCCAATTTACAATTATGCTTGAACAATAAGTAACACCTGTAATTTTGGTGCCCTGGCATGGATCAATACGCTATTGGTGTGGGCAGTAATTTGGTTTCATAAGTGATCGAGGGGCATACAATTCTCCTTACTTAATAGTTTTAGCTCGTCGATAATATCCCGGATAGGTTCAAGCACCTGCACTATTTTGATTTTTGGGTTATTTTCTATGATGCTTTGAGTTGTTACTTTGTTTACTTTACTGTTGGATTAATTTATTTGAATTTCTGTCTTAGTTTTAATTGTGGATTGTGATTTTGAGGAGATTTCGATTGGTTGGATGTGTAACAGTAGGATTTCTGAACCTATAACCTGTCCCTTTTGTGTTAGTTTTGTTTTGTCATTGGAAATTGTGCCATTGTAGTTGATATGATTTTGTTTTTCCCAAATATTTTGTTTGAAGCTTGAATTGAAGATGATTTGATTTTAATTTTTTTCATCATAGTCGGGATTGCTATTGCTTCCTCCTTCTGGTGTGTTGATAAGAATCTGAGGCTGTGACTATGAGTTCTTTTGGTTTATTTTGATGGATTTGGGTTTGTTGTTTTGCTCTCCCTATTCATTTGGGCACTGTTTTGACCCATTGTATGTAATGTTTTTGGTCATCCATTACAGTGTTGTTTAATCTATCACTCCTGGTATTGTTTCTTTGAATGTTGGTTTTGACTGTTTGATATGGTACGTTGCTTTATTCGATATAGTCAACACTTTCTTTATCCCTAATTGCAAATGGGCAATCACACGAACTCAGTAGGTGAGAATCCCTACGTCTGGCACACCTTTGCCCTACATATTTGGAGTCCTCTTCGGGCTGACCTCCTTATCGTTGGCACCGTTTTCGTGACCTGCATCTCGTAATGACGTGTCCCCACGCTTTACAGTTAGCGCAATAGCACGGTTTATTCAGGTATTCCTGTACTCGGTACCTCATTCCCTGATTTCCAACACGTACCATTGCTGGGGCAGGAGGAGGGGTTAAACTGCAAGAGGACTACGTGTGATTTATCGCCGTGTTTACTTTTTAATCGTACTGCTTTTACGATGTCTTCTCCTTGCCTGTTTATGTCTTACGTTATTAATTCAACATCTTAGGACAGTTTTATATTGATTATGTTTCTTATGGCCTCTTGGGGAATATTTGATGTTGATGTTTATATACTAGGGCTGATTGTCTTGGGCTGGGTAATTAATACTAGGAATGGGCCTATTTTTCGATATATTTCGCAACCTGTTTTGAAGTACTTCACCTGATCACAACATATTGTTGACGAGTGTGGTCAATTTTAAATTCTCCCCTCTGAGATTTTAAAAGCTCTGTATTTATACTTCTATCACTGATGTTTTTGATGTTTGCATCTATGCTTTTTACAGTCAGTTGTCGTGAGTGATATGTGTATTTGTGCTTGATAGGTTTTACTTTTTTGTTCTGCTGAGTTCCCAAGGCCTTCTGCTTGCTCTTTGGAGTTTTCAGGGTTGGCTTTAACTGATGCTGCTACTTTAGCTGCCTTAACTTCATATGGCTATCTATTGACTATTTTAATTTACTTGAACTTTTACCTATTGATTTCCCCTTCAATGGCCCTTTCCCTTTCCGTGCATTATTGATCCTATTGTCGGTTAAATTACTGTCTGTATGCAGGGATTTGGAGTATTTCTTTCCATTTCTCTGATTCGGCTCCTACTTGTGATGGTCCCGTTACATGGCTGTTGTGCACCTTAGCGTTTGCAGCGTTTGGGGTTCAAATTGCTAACTTACGTTTTAATATATTTGGTCCCACTTTATTTGGTGATTATTTTTTCCTTCCCCATTTTCGGTGAAATATCATTATATGTGTAGAGTCTAAACCTTTCTTTACCCCCTCTTTACTTACAATTCTTCCGTATGAGGTGGAATTTCCAGGGCTGGGCCAGTTTGCCAACCCCTCCGTCCCCTTTGGTGTTTTTACTACTTGTACTTTTGAATTTCATATATTGTTCATTAGTGGTTTCAAAACTATAATTATTTAGGTCTATGAAACTAAATGACTCGTAGTCATATCCTTTCATTCGGAAGTCTGTGTCTGGTGCTTGGACCCTATTGAAGTACAATGGTGGTGATTTTAGTGGGAATCTACCGTTGCATATGTCCGAATGGCAGCCCCCGTTTTCCACCGAAAAGTTCATCAGTGGTAATGTTTCCTCTTTATCTGAGGTCTTGTTCTTTTGGGGATTATTTTTGTTTGGGATTTTATTTATGTTGGATCCTAATTTTGAATGGGAAGGGTTTTAGTGAAGTCCAAGTTACTTATCCCAGTATTCCCTTTGGGTCTGCTATAAATGACCCATTATGCATTGGTGGGGTTGGGTTAATGTTCTTTGATCTCTTTACAATTTTCTTGTTCCCTGCCCTTTGGTTCATTTTAATTTTATTAGTTTTGTCCAATTTTGTCATAATTTCCAAGATTTGTTACGAAAAACAGGCCGCATGCGTAAGTGGATATCTAACGTTTTTAACAGTTAGCAGCATTCAAACAAGAATGGGAAAGCAACACAAAAAAAACCCCACATAACCGAGATAATGGAAGTGTACAAAATGCAGCCCTCTTTAACATTGTGATAAATGACCCAGGAAAATCAATCGACCCATACTGTGTGGAACTACAGCAGTTTGCCGACGACAGTGGAATCCAGAAACCAGGAAATCCTGCTAGTAAAGCTGTGGTCGGCCGACTACAGATGGGACTGGACATAATCGGTCATTGGGCCGATAGGTGGGGCTTCAAAGTCTCCCGTGGAAACATTGTAGGCATAATGTTTACCCCCAAAGCAAACACCCATAGTGACACCACCCCCCCACCCCCCAAACGTCACATACATGGGGTGGAAATCAAATTTGAAAAGGTCGTGAAATTCCTACGGATGCTATTCCATGAGCACCTAACATGGATCAATCATATAACAGTTCTAGTAAGGCGTTGTTTTACAACATCTGAACCTGTTGAGAAACGTTAAGGGCATATAATGAATTAATCCGAAATTAAAAAATTGAATAACGGAGACCTAAAGTGACATGAGGCATAAAAATCCATAAAAATGGCAGGGGCAATCGGACTACACACAATAATGGCGCAAACTTCACAATTTACAGAAACAAGATTGTAGGAGTATTATCACCCCAAACATGGCAAAACCTTGGGATGCCAAATTTATAAACATAATTGAAACAGGCAAAACACTACTAGCTAGTAACTTTGGACGAATTAAAGAAGCAGAAGTGTTATTTATGAATGTGTTTGCTTGTGTATATTGTTGACAACTAAAACGTAAACCCCTTTTACCCTTTCTCTTGTAATAGCGTGTGTTGGTATGTAAGGGGTATATAGGTGTGCATATAAACAATTTCTACCCTTGTGTTAGTATATTTGTGCGAAACTGCATACATTTCATCCCCCTTTTCTACTTCCTACCCCATCTTGTGTGATACTATGTTTGTGTGTGAAAGTGTGTGTATCAACACTGCCTACACTTTTGTTTGGATGGTAGGGGTGTGTGTTTGGATAGTTATCAAAGGCGTGTGATTATATATGTGGTGTATTCGGATAGTAAACAAAAGGGCGCGTGCTGGATTGTATGTACGGTGTGCTTGAATGCTAATATAAAAAAAATCAACATTACATTTCCCGTTCTTCCCCATAACTTTTCCAGCGTGGAAGCGACCTATAACGAACATTAAGTTAATATGACATTTTCCCTTGTCCCTATAAATGTCCGGTCAATTTTTCCTTTACCACTTCATCATGACAATTTCCTCTGCCCTTATAGCCTGTTGACCCATTTTCCCTTCACCATGTTAACATTACATTTTCCCTCATCTCTAATGCCATCCCCTTGTTAAACCTATACAGAAATTTAAAATAGGATTTCCAGTACATAGATATAGTGGCGCGTATTGAGGTCATCTCTAACGATCTTACTGACTTACCCCCATTGTGGTCTGTGACTTCTAATAATATTGCCATATTCCCCGATTTTAATCTTATGGCCAAATTTAACGTATGATTTCCCCTTGTCCCCTTACAGTCTCCCGCATGTTAACCTATGAGCGCCTATAAAATTTAGATATGTCTCCCAATACGTTCATGCAACTACTAGGGCGATTGTATTGGGTGCGGCAATGCTTATGACAACAAGAAATTTCCTGCCATGCCTGTGGCTATGGACACAACAATTACTGTATCGTTGACGCTATCCATCATTTACTGTATGCTGGTACTTTGTATAGAGGTCTCGCAGCTGTTCAGCTTTTTTCCACAGAGAGGCTTTTACCTCAGAGATTTAATTGTTCTGAATTGCTCTTGGTGTTAAAGAGCATCACTGCGTAGTCGTGGGTGCCGAAAACCCGCCTTTGGTTGGACTAAGAAGTTGATAATAATCCGATTTCCTAACCTCGTCCTCAACGATGTCATTGTGCCATGTAGCCCTGGGTTCTCATGTACAACTTCCTTGACCGGCAACAAAGCAGTAGCAAATTACGCCAACAACATGAAGCTCGATGGTAATAAATCACATGCACAGGCGATGCAGACCTTTTGGGGGCATTTATAAGGATTATTGGTTGATCGAGAAGTAGCGCACCAACGTCGCCTACAAGGGCATTCAAAACGGGAATATTGCCGTCATAAGTGTGGGCACTGGCAATACAGTGGCAGCTACAAAACCTTATACGGCTATCCTTTTCCGCATTTGGAAACCGCTTGCTCGTCTGGGCGCTGGCAGTACAATGTGATGACAGCTACAAAACCTTATGCGACTATCCTTTCCTCCTTTGGAAACCGCTTCCTCGTCCCTCTCGAATTCAAACGCCTGAACGACCACCTACTGTTTTACAACAGAGGCATGTTTGTCTATTTAACCTTTCAGGTGACATTGAACGATTACGTCCGCATCATCCAGAGCATCAAAAAGGGAGCAAGCTACATGAACAGCGGCATCTCGCTCGAGTTCGACATTGTGAAAGACGCCGAACTCGAGAGAATGATCAGGAATCAGGACATGCGGAGAATGGCTTCATGTATGCATGTATGCTCCCGTAACCCAGAGTTGTAGTAAACGTCAGAAACTACTCCGGTGTATGGTGGTGTGACAGCAGAAGAGCAGTTGCCTCTGGTCGAGATGGGCTGCTGTCAAAGAAAGAAAAGTAAATCACCAATTTTCTCTCACAATTGGTGCGATCGTTAATTATTCGTTATTAGTAACATGAGATTGGAATTGTTCTTTATTGTGGGTGTTTGTGTCGTGTTTTGTATTGCATGGAGAAAGAGTTCTAATATTCGGCTTTGAGACGCTTAGAAATAAGTTCTACAAATGTGTAGCAAAAGGAGGGTGATATTAGATTTTCGTGATCTGCGGTCATTCGGTGATGAAACGAAAATTGTAATAGTATTTGCGCTTTTAAGAACCTTTCAGTTGATAATTGGTGCTGTCTTGAGTTCTTTGGTAATATGGGAAACATGGACAATCAAGCTACGCCTACGAAGGCAGTTGATTCGTATGGTATGAGACTGCAAGCGTGTAATAAAAAAGATCTTTTCGTGGCAACTGTGCAACTTTGGAAAGCTTTGTTATATTTATTCTTCCAATTATATGTTTGTCGACAAAAGACAGCTAGAAGGAAAATACATTTTCTAGGAAGCTAAAAGCTTCCTTGAGAGTTCTCATAACGTCTAGCAACATTTATTGGATGAAAGAAGAAATATGTCTTTGTTTTAATTACATTTCAAATATCAGCCAGTATAATTCTTTATGAGTTAATGCTGCCATCGGTAGAATATAATTTGGCGGTGGAACAGAGTATATTTCAAAGAGAGGGCAATTTAGTTTCCCAAACGTGGCTCAGTGAGAAAATTGTTTGTTGTTTTTTTTTCTGTATAAGGCACAAGGTCAGTTCAGTTCCATTTTCAGTTAGAAAATGTGTTACAGAAATCTCATAATCTCTCACGGCTGAATAAAAATGACCAAAATGATTTTGTAATGATGTCCTTTCCATTCGGGAGTCATGGATAGCTTAATGTGTTCGATTGATAAGAGAAGAACCTTCTGACAGATCCCCTCCCTGACAGCATTTTTCTGCCCCCCCCCCCGTTTTTACTAAGAGTAAGGGTGGGTAATTCAATTAACCATTAATGATAATTTTTGGAACAGTTATTAGGACGACAATACGGTCAGCTTTATAAATTTGTTTTGTCATTAAAACCGGTAGACGTCAATCACGCACATAGAGACGTTGACGTTGCAAGTAGATATAAAGAAGCAGAACCACTATCAACTAAAACAGCAACTGAAGTTGCATCTGCTTTTGAACGAATTTATCAACGCGTTGGTCTACGATGGCCACAACTACTACAGGTTGATCCTGGCAAAGAATTTCTTGGTGCAGTATCATCGTTGATGAAAAACCATAATGTCAAAATTAGACGAGGACACACTTCAATTCATCGCGATCAGGCAATCGTTGAACGATTTAATCGAACACTTGCTGAGCGGTTATTTGGATATCAATATGCAAAGGAAATATCCCTGAACAATGTTCAGGCAAATATGAAATCTCGCGAATGGGTTACAAGATTACCAAGTGTGATAGCTGCGTTAAATAATGAAATTACTCGTGCAACTTCTATGAAGCCTGCCAATGCAATCACAAAGAAGTATATACCAATACAACGACATGACTCTTCCTCAAAACAACAAGTACTAGGTAATGTGACTGTAAGATATTTATATGAACCTGGTGAACTTGAAGGGGGTAAAAAAAAGAGCAACTGATCCTATTTGGAGTGTGACCACACATAAAATTTCCAGCGTGGTAAGGCCCACGGGTAGACCTGCAATCTTCAGATTAGATTCAACTGCTCCTCAACGTGGATTTGTACGTGAACAATTACAAGTAATTCCTGAAGACACACAATTACCACCCCCTTCACTTTTGTAAACTAGCTCCTCGACCACACATAAAATTTCCAGCGTGGTAAGGCCCACGGGTAGACCTGCAATCTTCAGATTAGATTCAGCTGCTCCTCAACGTGGATTTGTACGTGAACAATTACAAGTAATTCCTGAAGACACACAATTACCACCCCCTTCACTTTTGTAAACTAGCTCCTCGACGTCGATTACACTCAAGATAGGTCAACATCACATTTTCGCGTGTGTGACCAAGACTACTATTAATTCTATCCACGGTGAACTGTCTTGGATTATTATTCGAATACTGCCACAACATTACTGCGTTACAATTCGCACAATGATTATTTTGTAGTTGCTTTAATGTCATAATAAATTCGGCATCGAGATCAAGGTCGCGCTTATCTTTTTGTCACATTGTTTATAACCAGATAATTTTTTCTTGATGACGACGAAGTCGTTATTAACATCATCAGTGATTTCTTCGGTTATTACGCAATCCATGATAACCCTCCGCAGTTGAGATATTCTTCTGACCCAAGACACTGCGAGATAAATTAAGTTTGACCACTCAATACGATCATCAATAATCCAAATATTTGCATCTGCAATAGTTAATGCCTGTGACGAGTGAATCGTTATGGCGTATCCTAGCGTCCATGGTGATTTGTCCCTGACTCCGTCAGGCGGTAAGGCACTCTCAACAGCATTGACAGGAACTAAAACAATATCATTTAGTTCAAGAATTTGTTTCTCATTAATTCCAGGAATCTCAACTTCAATATTCTGTCATCCAGTATCTGCTGGGCGATAACACAATGGTACAGGTAGATCTGAAAAGTTTTCCTTACGTAACAGAAATCATGATGTTGAGGTGTATCACGAACTATTTTTCTACTTGCAACTATCAGATCAGTAGGTCTCCACAAATTCCAAAAATCATTTATAGGAGTTTCTGTTATTACTTCACGCATTATCTCAGATTGAATCTTATCTGGCTGCAGCCTAATTAATTTTTTTAATTCTTTTAGTGGTTCATCAATAGCTCTATGATCATCAGTTATTTCTTCGTAATAATCTACAAACGTTTACAGCCATTCGTGTGGAGACTGTCCAACAAAAGGTGGCGGTTGACCGTGATCGCCACACATTATCACAGCAGTATTTTTTTGTCAATAACCATTCAAGAAACATTTTTAATACTTCCAACGATACCGTGCATATTTCATCCCAGATAATAATCTTAGGGATATATTTTTCACCCATTCGTTCAGATGTCCATGTGTCTCCGCACCATGTGAAAAACTATGATACGTTTGAGATTTTACTTTACGTTCATTCATTTCTCTGACGAGTCTAAGTGTGGGTGTCAAAACAATCACATCTGAACAATTATTAAATAATTCAATCGCACGAGTTGTTTTACCAGAACCTCCAAGCCCATTAAGATAAACTATTTTATGTCTGTCCACAGGATCATATACAGATGGTGCTGATGATTTTGATATTTGATTATTATTCTTGTAATATATACCCTTAATTTCAACGTCAGCTGATTCAGAATAACTAAGTATATTTTCTCGTTTTATTCTCCATTTGCCCCATGATGCATAATTGTCAATATGTAATTGTTTTAACAAATCTGTATATTTTTTATTTATATAAAATGAATCCCTGGCAATCCTAACCGCGGTATCGGAAAATCTGTTTATCATTGATAATAAATTTACCGAAACGTATGCTAACATCGATGATCTTAAATGAGTAAACTGCAGTGACTCACCATCAGTATAGCTCACAATTACACCTAATTTAGTTCCGTCTGATAAATAAGCATTACTTCGACTTATAAATGTGCCTTTCTCTGTTGTATCAGTAATTATAAAATCGAGTTCAGCATCGTCCATAATTAACCTTGTACAATGTCGTTTATGATCACATGAACTACCCTGAGTAAACTTACTGATTATTTTTCTGCCGAGATCCTTTGCAAGTTTCTCATTATTTTCTTTTCTGTATTCAGATACATTATTAATAAGTTCAGTAATTTCGTCCTCGTCAATATTTGGAAATTCTTTCCTTATATCTTTTTCTGCATCAAACTTGTTTCTGCGGAAGATATGATACAATGGCTTCATTTACTTTCAATGATATCAATATTGCTACATCAAGCATGTATCGCAATAAAGCTATCGGAGCCCAACATTTTTATGAAAAATGTCTTCCAAACCACGCATAAATAATTGGATGAAGATTCAGTGCAAATTCGAATGACTCTATACAGGCGAATACAGTTAAATCAAAATCTGGTAAGGATCCGTTTATCGCAACTCTGGTCATCTCGTGAGTTGGATGTCCAAATCTTTTGAAATACTCAGAACACTGTCCGAATCCATGAAAACTTCCAGGATAGCATGCTACCATATCAACCAAGATAACATCGCTATAATCGTATGTAATATTCCATAATCCGCCGTGTCCGTATTCGATACAACTACGCTGGACATCTTCAAGAAATTCCAATCGTGTTGGTTTCCATGAATTTTTTTCCTGAGCAAAGTGAGCAGCAACTGATGGAACGATAAAAAAAAAATATTCAGTAATTGTCCAACCTTGACATCGTCAGGGGTATATTTCAACGCAAGATTTTTCATTTCTTCGTGGAGAGATTCTGCACGATCAATGTCTCCATTAGGCCGTACAAACTGATGATAATTTCCATCATCGGAACTTTGAAATAACCAAACAGACACAGGGTCACTCTTACTGATATTTCTGATAAAATCAAAGATATAATCGCTATAAAATTTAACTGATCTATCCCGTGGAAATATTGTTACTACCACAGTCCATGCATGTGCGTTATGATCAATGATCGTTATCGGAGCTCCTCTTAATTCATATTTCGATTTATACAAAATCTCCGCTTAGTGCTTTCACTGTTATTGGAAATTTCAGTTTCTTTCCCAGCTCAGCAACATAGCTGATAGACGCTCCGGTATCTTTAACTGCTTCTGCCCATTTATTTATTTTTTTAAGTCGTAAATCAATTAAACCTTTTCCACGCATTGCGTTTGTGAAGTGTTTTGTTACTCGCTCGGCTACACAATTTAAGCGAGAAAATTTCATCGGTTTGAGATCATTGACGTTGGGTTTATCATTCATCGGATATATCGCATAAACAACTGCAACCACAGGATATACTCGTTCATAATATGGTTTGTCAATGCCAGTCAATGCTCCTGGTTTGGAATTTTTATTTAGCGTGATAATATTTCCAGCGTGTCCTGACTGTATCAGGCAGACAGGGTCACGCTTGTCACGGATAATCCAGGTGTCGTCGTCTGTCTCTACAATAAATTGTATTAGAATAAAATACCTTTGATTTCCTTGATGAATATCAAGGTAGTTAATAATTGTCGCTGCTCGTTTGTCATTCATTGTAGCATCGGCGACACTTTTGGTGTTGCGCATAATTCTGAATGTTGACCACACATGAGCCTTAACATCTTCACGAAATTCCTTCTTGGCTTCACATATACGATTAGTTATATCCCTGTTTGTTAAAGCAAGATCTTGCATCGAAAAACTGAATTAGGTTTAGGTATTTTATTAAGATCGAATCTGGCTTTAGAGGGTTTGATTGCAGATAATTCCTCCATATTATAATTAAGACAAATATATATTTAAATTGAAGTTTAATATATATATATATATATATATATATATATATATATATATATATATATATATATATATATATATATATATATATATATATATATATATATATATATATATATATATATATATGATTCAAACAGAGAATCAATGTCGATGGCTTATGATCGGTTTTTCAGATCCTTGTAACAAAGTCTGCGTAAATGAATTCTGTGGTTATCATATGCAAAGTGTTAGACGTGGCATTCTAGGACCAAAAACCGTGCTTAGGATGTGGTGTTGGAGTCAGAAAAGAAACTCAGTTGTGCGTGCAATGCGGCGGTAAAAAATACAGAGAGCTTTAACGATATTATGATAAACAAAATAACGCCCTGACAGCTGAATCTCCTATAAAAACCGCAGAAGACTATCTCGCCAAATTTTCAAAAGAATCATTTACACAAATAATATTATTATATAAATGGAATAAAATGAATTCGTGAAACATTCTATCATCAATAATTATATAGCATCTCGTGATGGTGTAATCAGAAACTGTCGACGGAAAAAAACAGTCGATGATGTTCATAATGTTGGTTATTATAGATTTACTGTTGGGGGAAAAGATATTTAACACACAGATTAGTGTACGAATGTTTTCATGGAATAATTGAAACGGTCTTGTGATTGATCATATTAATTCAGATCCGAAAGATAACTCCTTAATTAATTCACAAGCTATAGCACAAAGACAGAATTTTGCACATGGTTGTACTGATAAGCACAAAATGATTGAAAGGAGGGTTGTTAAATCTGTAAATGTAGAAACAGGCGAAGAAATAATATTTCCTTCGATGAATGCAGCTGGTAAATATTTTGATATTTTTCCGGCTGTTGTACAACATGTCGCAGATAATATATACAAATCAACATTTTCAAAGAAATACACACAGCGAATAATATTCAGGCACGCTGCCAGTTAAATTAAAGAATATAATTAATAATATAATGAAGACAAAATTATTCATTCACGATAGTGAGGAAATCTGTATTGCTGACAAATTACCTCCGTGGACTAAAGTTAAGTTCAGTGAATAAAATGGCATTACTTTCGTAGATTTCGTTGATAGAGTTTACGGAAAAGGATTCTCACAGCGATTACGCTCCGTCATGCATATCTCACGTGATGAACGTGCATGGAGACGATTACAAGGAAAATTTCAAGCGAGGACTGCACAGTAAAAATGATATTCCATTTTTCATACCGAAATAGAAGTATTATTTATACATTCTGATATCTCTATCATCAAATTTAGGCAAATGATGGAAGTCTGGGTTCTCGATACACACATGAAGGAAGATAACTCTGTCTTCGTTGATAGAGTAATTAAGCAGTTGTCTCCCTTGTTACTGCATAGTCGATTGGGGGAAATATATATAAATACATAAATGCATATAAATATGTATACTTCCCCGATATCAGAAAACAATGGTTATTTATTTATTCGCATCTATTGGCGAATAGCGCTATATAGTTATAACGCGATTCGCCAAATCAGTCAAGGTCATATATATTCATGTCCAGATTCTGCATGTAAGTTAACTGCACACAGGCCTGCATTGTACTTTAACCCGGCAGAAATGTATTATGTGTTTGGAACTGAAATAAATCCATGCTGTAGTTTATATAATTTCAGTATGCTGATCACTTGTAGGAATTAATGATAGAATAATTATTTATTCATTCTGAAGCCTCTGTGTGGTGTAATTGTGTATATCTCAACTGTGTGAATCAATCAATACAGCAGTAAATATATACATTACTATCTGGCAGATTCATGCAATTGATTTATCGATTTATGTTAGAGAATCCTTGGCAACGGTTGATAGCAGTACATGTGTTACTTTATCTCGGCAGAAATGTGCAAGATATTATATTTTACGATTCATTTTATGGAAATTGAAATAAATCCACGCTGCAATTTATAATTTCAGTACACTGATCACTTGTAGGAATTCACCATTAGATAGCTTTATAATCATTTCTAAAACATATACTTGTAAGGAGAGTCTGTAGTGCAATGCTAGAGCGGTGAATTCTCATACCCGAGGACTTGAGTTCCAAACCTGTGACCGACACATTGTCGACGGTGGGTGGTATGGTGCCAGTTTTGTATATTAAGTGGGGGGTTCCTCCCCAATGGATTTCATGTACACCTCCTCACCACGTCAAACACGTGGTGGGTGTTGTTTTCACTCACCTCGGGGTTTGATATTGGGGGGAGTGTACATGACATTGCAAACTGGAACCCTCCAAAAATAAACAGTAGGGTGATGTGATCTCTTTAACCCTGTGACCTCACTGAAGGGTACCCCACACAAGGACATTCAGAAAGAATGTCGCCAGACGAAAAAGCCTCATGGGGTGACTGTGGGCCATAAGAAAGGCCTTTAACTGCAATGGAATAATAATATAATATATTTAATGGAAGGACCCTAAAAAATGGACCTCATGGTAAAGGCTTTACTGGCAAGGAAGGGACCCCGTAGAATGGTGACCGATCATCATCGCTACTGTTTATTTTTTGTTTATTTTTATTTTCATTTTTTATTTTTATTCAGAATGTTTTTATTTTTCTATTCAGAATATTTTTATTCTGATTCAGAAATACATTCAGAAATATTTTCGTTTTTATTTTTATTCTGATTCAGAAATGTTTTTATTCTGATTATTATTATTCAGATTATTATTATTGAGAAATATTGTTATTATTAATTTTTTTATTTTTATATTCAGAAATATTTTTATTCTGATTATTATTATTATTCAGATTATTATTACAGAAGTATTTTTACTATTTTTATTTTTATATTCAGATTATTATTCAGATTATTATTATTCAAATTATTCAGAAACATTTTTATTCAGATTTTTATTATTCAGAAATATTTTCATTATTAATATTGTTATTTTTATATTGAGAAATATTTTTATTCTGATTATTATTATTATTCTGATTATTATTATTATTCATATTATTATTATTCAGTTATTATTATTAAGAAATATTTTTATCTGATTATTATTATTCAGAAATATTTTCAGTTTAAACAAAAATTATTATATAATGAATTACGAAAATATTAATGTTATTATTTCTGCAACTGAGAAATTACAATATGACGGAATAAAAATCTCTGATCAATTCAATCCTGAAAAGATTATTTGTGATTTTGAATCTTTACAACAACGAAAATTTGAAAATAAATATACTTTACCATCTGATTACATATTCATGAAATTAATTTATCGATAGATGTTAGAAACCTTGGCAACGGTCGATGACACGCAAGTTGAAAAATTCGTTTCACTTGCAAACGCGATTGAATAAATAAGATCAAAATTATCTCACGAATACGAAACAAAAACGATTGTGAAAAATCGTGTAAGGCAGTTGAGAAAGATCAGATCATCAAACGGTCCATTATAAAAGTGAAAGTGTAAGTAGTGACAGTGAAGGTACTGGACCAGTGACTGTGGTAATGGCTAAGCTAAACCCTTGGCAGAATTCCTGACAGAGTCGAACTACAGTAAAACAAAATTATTTACTTATAATCAGATCATAATATTTATGCAGAATCAGATTATAATATTTATTTTTATTCTGATTATAATATTTATTTAGAATCAGATTATAATCTTTATTTAGAATCAGATTATAATATTTATTCAGAATCAGATTATAATATTTATTTTATTCTGATATAATATTTATTTAGAATCAGATTTATTCAGAATCAGATTATAATATTAATTCTGATTATAATATTTATTTAGAATCAGATTATTCAGAATCAGATTATAATATGTATTCTGATTATAATATTTATTTTATTCGGATATATTTATTTAGAATCAGATTTATTCAGAATCATATTATAATATTTGTTTTATTCTTATATAATATTTGTTTTCATTCTGATATAACATTTATTTTCATTCTGATATAATATTTATTTTATTCTGCTATAATATTTATTTAGAATCAGATTATAATATTTATTTTTATTCTGATATAATATTTATATAGAATCAGATTATAATATTTATTTTTATTCTGGTATAATATTTATTTAGAATCAGAATATAATATTTATTCTGATTCTAAATAAATATTTATTCTGATTCTGATTATAATATTTATTTAGAAATAATATTTATTTTCATCCTTATATAATATTTATTTAGAAATAATATTTATTTTCATTCTTATATAACAGCGTCACCAGGAATTATCAACGCAGTGGAGAAAAAAATTAGCTGGTTATGCGAGAGATGACAACAAAACAAAACAGCGCCAATTTGATCTTGATTTTGAATTTGTCATGATGCAGAAACAACGACAAAATGATCATTGCGCCTGCTGTAACACATTAATGTTGTGTCAATATTTTCCTAATGATGTACGACAATTTACAGTAGACAGAATCGATAGAAGTCTCGGCCACACACGCAAAAATGTCTCTAACATATCTGGAATGTAACAGACGTAGAGGAGCTTCTTTCCGCAGCGGGTGTGACTTTTGTTAGCGTTTCTTGTTGACACATGTAGGGAGTCCGCTAACGTCTGCAACGCCGTATCCAATCTTGTGGTAACTGGGTGTTTTTCGGGAATTACCTGTAATTATTCAAGCACAAATCCACTTTGAGGAGCTGTTGAATCTAATCTATATATTGGTGGTTGCGTAGTAGATCTTACCACGCTGAAAATTTTATGTGTTGTTACACTCTACATGGGATCCATTGCTCTTGCTGCACCACCCTCAAGTTCACCAGGTTCATATAAATACCTCACTGTTACTTTACTGCCCAACACTGGTTGTTGTAGCTGATCTGGTGATTTTCGCCTTGGTATGTCTTTTTTCGCGATTGCATCGACAGGTTTCATGTTAATTCTACTCGTGACCTCGTTGTTTAGCGCGTCCACCACATGAGGCAGTATCGCAACCCATTCACGAGATCTGTCCTGAACGTGCAGTAATTCTTGGACATATTCATGTCCAAAGAGTCGTTTTGCAAGTGTTTAATTAAATCATTCAATGATTGGCTGATCTCGATGTATCGCGGTGTGTCCACGTCTGATCTTAACGTGCTATTGTTGCAACGGCGAGAAATTCTTTGCCAGTATCAACCTGTAGCAACTGTGGCCAGCGCAATGGTCCACGTTGATAAATTCGTTCAAACGCTGCTGCGACTACAGTTATTGTTTTAGACGATAATGGTTCAGCCTCTTTGTATCTGCTTGCAACATCTATGACAGTCAACGCGTATTTGTATGTGCGCCGTTTATGTACGTCATGTGGTAAAAACAAGATATCTGCCCAATGAACTTTGTTGGGTGTGCTAATATATAACCGTCCATGCTGAATTGTTCTGGGACTTGGAAGATAAATTAGCCATATGGCCATATGGCCTTTCGTGACAACCCATCTGCGGATGCAGCTCGTGTAACACAAGCTGCATCGGCGAGTTTTTTAATTGCTGCTGTACCTCTCAAGTATCCGATTGAACTATAATAAACCGACTCCATTATGTAATGGTTGGCATTTAATTACCCGCTCCTAACACTATTTTACCTTCCATCGCCGATCTTAACAACCAATTCGCGAGTGATTCTCGTATGTTTTTATTCTTTATCGAATTTAGCACGTAAATCAGTCTGAAATCCGCGATATGCCGTTGTTGTAGATCTGGACTTTTAAACGCGATATCGTGAACATGGTACGCTTGATCAATCGCATTTTCAGAATTTCGCCTGGTTTTGGTTGATCTTTTTCGTCAAGTCTAATATCAAGGCGAATTCCAGGACCACAATAATTGTATCCTGGAAGATGTTTTTCCCAGGATACTTAGCCCATGGTGTTCCGGGTATTTCCCCGAGTGCCTTAGCAGTATCGCCACCTTTTTTTGCAACAGGAATAATTATATTCGTGTGCCGCATTTTACACATTTACCTGTAAGTGCCGGCGATTTTTTTTCAACGTGGTTTCTCTCAGAAATTTCGTACCAGTAACCGACTTGCATCTAACACAATATAAGCTCGTGATTATTAGTGATATTATATCTGTGCAATATGAACGTGATTGACATTTCAGTTACACGTGAGCAAATACTGTTCAAGCGTCATCCAGTGTTGCCAAATTCCATTCGAGCTATTATAATTGGTCCATCTGGGTAAGGTAAAACTCAATTGTTGCTCAACCTGATAATGAGGGGGCTCAAATGGGACAAACTCTATTTAGTAGCGCCATCTGTGGATGACCAACGATGCTATAATGTTCTCAAGGAATTTAATGAATCTTCAGCAGCCGAGGACGATGTTATTGAATTCATAACAGATATCGATGAAGCGCCGTCCGTCGAGGATCTTAACGAGGATATCAACAATCTAGTGGTTTACGAAAATGTCATGCTTGATAAACAAGCAAATCCAGCCAGAATATTTTCACGGGGCAGACATAGAAACACAGAAGTCATTTACGTCACCCAGCGGTACACGCAGATTCCCAAAGTGATCAGAGATAACTGTAATTGTTTGGTTATTTTTAACGGTGTCGATACACATACGCTGCTAAATATTCATGCGACATGGTGTCCCGGTGACATGGACATAGGTAAGTTTATCAAATTTGCCTAGATAAAATCTTCTATAAAAGAAATGCATTTATTGTTATAATGAACCAGGAAAATATTAACGAGATTATTTCTACGATCGAACAATTGCAGCAAGATAGTCTCGCGATTCAACTTGATGTTGAAAAAAATCAACGATGAATTTGAGAAGATACAGCAGAGATGTGAAGAGGGCAGATATACACTAGTGGCTGAGTATAGATTTATCAAATTACTCCAACACGAAATGGAATTGCCATTGGCGGATTTACACGAACAGCATGATATAGCTAAATTTGTTCCATTGTCAAGCGCAATTGAGAAAATACGATCAGATTTGTCTCGACAATATGAAACTCGAGCGACTGTAAGTGCACTTGCGAGACAACTAAAGCGACTTGTGTTGGAATCTATTAAGATTCCCACAGAATGAGAAGAATAGCCCAGACAACAGGAAAAAATAAAGACCAAAAAGAAAATAACGACAAAATTGTTTTACTATTTTTGTCATTGGCCGAGAAAGGCCGTTCATCGTGGGCTGTTTCACGACGAACCAATTTATGGCCTGTCATGCACCACGTGTGTCCAATAAATTACCGTCTTGGCCGTTTAGACGATAGCGATGGATTATGATATCGTAAATAAACAGGATTAACGGGTACTTACACAGTCAAATGACCCTGCCGAACATCCGGAGAAAAGCTCTAAAGAACATATCCCTGCTGGGCCTGCCTTTGTAATGCTTGCCCAGATGCGGTATAGCTACCGTCGACTGCATCACAGACCAGATCTACAGAAATCGTCGACGTGATATTGACAATACCCGGCGACACATGACGACGACCACCTGTTGGATCGTTGTCATGTCGGAGAATATCTGGAGGGTCCCGTAACTTCTGCCATGCGGAATAGATCATTGGAAAATATTTGTCAATTATGTCATTGAGATCTTGCTGCATTTTATCCGTGCCCAACCGAGGTAGTTTGAACGTTAGCAATTGGGCTTCGGGGATCTTAAAATAATCAAGAGATCTGGATTTGTGTTTTACACCTGATACTATCGCGTCATCACTCGTGTGAATTGTTAATTGTATTTATGGATTTTTTTTAAGAGTTCTGCATCAGATTTCACATGGTTCAGTTGCTCTACTGCCCTGATGATTCTGAGTCTAAGATCATCATTTGGATATTCAACTGTATACTGCTTAAAATTTTTCTCAGATCTTCTTACAGTTGTTCATATTCCTGTACCATTTTATCTACAAGGTCTTCGGTAGAAACTCCACCCTGTCTGCGACATTCCTCTCGTGAACCCGATTCTGTAAACATTACATCGTTAAAGAATATCTTCAAGTGTTTTCTACCATCAACAGAAAATGGTATAACTTCTCCATTGGTTTTCCGCATAGCTTCTACAGCCCGCCATCGTTTAAGATTTCCGTACTCTGTAAAATATCTTAGATGTCGTTTGTTTATCAAATAATCGAATTGCGCTGGTTGTGGAAGTCCAGTGTAAATTGTCGCTTCCAGCGGACATCCCAGCACGGTTATGAACGACAATTTGTACCTTGATAACGATCTTCGATTATTTAACTGCTATTAATTTGATTCTACGTTGCAGTTCATCGTTGATTTGTTTGATTTAATATGATCCTGTTGGTTTGGTAACGACCTCCCAGATTAGGGCCTGCCCACCAGCTGCATCAGTGGTGGTTTTATGCGAGAATACCAGCGAAGTATTGACTTCTAATCTACCAAATGATTTTCTTTGATATTTGGCCGACTATAAGAAAGCCGTAATTGTGTCAGTGCGATTTCAAGTGATCAACCATTAGGAGCTTTTACCGGAGTTGGAAAACTAATATCGAATTCTGGCTGTGTTGATGTTGCTGATATCATTGTGGCGCTGGCAACGTTGGCAACGGTGTGTTGGCGTTCCTGTGATATCGATAATAAATATCCCTAATTGCATCATATGCGTTGTCCGATATTTGCACCGTTGTTTAACCCGCTGACAGTATCGATGATATATTTATACACGCATACGTTGTAGGGTACGTTATTTCTGTGTGCTCATGCATTTTATTACTGGGACATGTAGATATTTTCTTCGCGATAATATTGAGTATAACAGCAACACCGACAATAACGGCGACGCCGATTCCAACCACAGGCGGTGTCACATGGGTGGCAGATAATGTGCCGATTAACGTCGTTGTTCCAGCTACCAGCGAGGAAACTGCGCATACAATATTATCTATGACGATGATTCGTCTGCGTTATTGTTTTTGTTTTATCATATGCTCGTCGATGATTTCTTTCAGCGATGCCTGCCTCGCACACGCTTTATTATACCGAAAGGATTGTGTGGGATTCATTATGTGTTATACTGAGTAATCAATTAAGATATCTTCGCGACGAATTCTAGGCACCACCAGTAATTCACTGAGTGTAAGGTATTATCCTCTGATTCCAATATGAATATTGCCTCAATATTCTGTTCTGTCACTAATATAATAACTCCGGAAGAAGAACTATTGACGGGAAGGAAAGATTGGAACTACCACAAATTGCATAGCGCTAAACATGGATAGCCTGCACACCCCAGTAATTTTTTGTCCATATTCCTGATCCAGCCGCTACTGTGTATACCATGTTGATGAGCGGAGTTGTGTGAATTACACCATCGGCAATCTTTTTGATCGTGTCGAGTTCGGTGTTTATCGAATTGATTCTAGAGTTAATGTTGGTGAGCTCATTGTTAATAATTTTTATTGTTGTTTTAACGTTGACTAACCAACAAGTTCTGTAGGAATTTCAGCGAGCTTAATGTCGGTTCTGAATATGCCCAATCCTTCGCTGTTTGTTATTAAGGAGGTCCTCATTGCGACGTCGTTGTTGTCCATGTATCTTTGTTGTAGCGTCATTGTCCGATGCTGGTTCTTTTAAATTAGCAATACTATTTCCGCTCATGTTGAGTTCATCAGTCATTGTATCACCGGCTTTAGCAACACGTCTAGTGATCTCAGTTCTAATCGTGGGGTTGCTGTCCACGTATTTCTTCGTTGTAGCGTCATTGTCTGGTGCTGGTTATTTAAATTAGCAATACTATTTCCGCTCATGTTGAGTTCACCAATCATTGTATCGCCGGCTTTAGCAACACGTCTACTGAGATCACTGTGGATAATCTTGAGTGACACGCCTGAGTCTTTGATTCTTCTGCCTCCGGTAAATACCACCATGTTATTGTTG
>JAECUM010029428.1:17500-31293 GCA_016617855.1 Megalonaias nervosa | reverse complement strand
AGAGAGAGAGAGAGAGAGAGAGAGAGAGAAATGGACATCATATAAAGAGTCAGAGAGGAGGGGGATAATTATGTGTTTCATAATTCAGTATGAAACTAACTGAATTGGATGTCTTGAAATTAAGTTGAATTTCCTTTCTTTAAAACAGGGTTGTAACGGTTCCAGACAGCTATTGATTACCTCGAGCTTTAAGCCATCAGGATATTAATACTGAAACGAACAAAAATAAATTCTAGCTACCCCTTCCTGGCACTCCATATACCCTGGTGTATATGGGATGCCGTGGAGGGGTAGCGCCTCTGATAGAGAAACATGTAATGCTTCTCGGAGTAGTTAGCCTGCTTTGGTCCCCACCTGACATTCAGGTCACATATGTGACATTGCCGAGAGGTCGCAAACTCTCTATGAGTTACGGACTAGCCACCTAGGATGTGAAGACAGTTCTGGCTGACTGGGCGGATGAGATCACCAGGAAGATGCAAAGGCTGGAAAGGCGACGCTGCAACGCTTAGCGGATAGCACAGGGCATGACAAGGCACAGAAAACGTCATCATAGCTATCCACTGCAGCCAAGGAGTCTCCAGCTGCGAAGTTTCATCATTTCACCAAGGCTTCTGAGGCCGAGAGAGTATAATTTTTCCCGTGCACAATATTTCTATTTTAAAACCTTTTCACGCACATGTTTTCTGTGCAATCTTTATTTCCTTCCTCAAGCCCTGTGGCGTTCGAGCGTGACGAAACTATAGGTGGGATGACCACTAGCATTCGTAGTCAGAATCATGCACGCAGGCGACCCTTGGACTTGTGGTCACTCATTTCCGTCCTCAGGCCAGCGGAGGCGTTCGGTAGCATCCGGGGCGAGTGGAGAGCCTCTTTAGGACAGCACTGCCCACTCTAACATGAGGGATGAGGCTAGGAAAGGTGCCCCAAACATTGCCTGCCCTACAGCATTTGTCCAGCTTACCGCGGCTTGCAGGTCATTCCAAAGGCGGTTGTCGAATAGCTTAAAAGAAAAAAAAAACAAAAATGGCTCATTCTCGGAGCCTAAAACATTTGAATACTTTTGGACATGGACACCGCGTGGGGAAGCTGAACAGCTCTGGTTTGCTTCTCCATGGCAAATGTGCTTAGGACATGCTATGCATCACCAACACTGTATTTAGGGAAGATGAAAAGAACAAAACAACCTGGTTACATGTAAGGTCCAAAAAGTGGCATCTGATAGACTACATCATTGCCAGAAAGAAGGACCCGCGGGACGTTAGAATCACGTGCGTTATGCGAGTTGCTGAGTGTTGGAGACTGGTCAATTTAATTCTTAACGTAAGGATATTTCCCACTTAGTGCAAGCCGCCTCCGAAGACCGTCATAACACCGTTTAACACAACGAGACTGAAAAAATGCGTATCATCGAAACAAATTTAAAAAAGCACTCGACGAGAATTTCAAGTCCAAAGCTCCACTGGCTTATGTCAGCTCTGAGAAGTGGTGCCAATTTAAGAACGTAGTCACAGAAAAAACCCACAGGCCATTCTGGAACCAAAGAGACGCAAGCATCAGGACTGGTTTGATGAAAATAATCAGCATATCACTCAGCTCATTCATGATAAGAATAAAGCATATACGGAATGACAAAATGACCCAATTTCCACCACCAAGGCAGACATGTTCAAACACCTTAAGGAGTCACGGTACTAATTCAAGTCCCATAGTAAACATATGGAAACACCATCATATTTACGATTCAATAACTTAAAATTTCTGGGTGCTGATGATCAAATCTATATTTCTCCATGCACAACGATCCTTGGTGCAAGCTTCTGTGTAGAGAACACCATATGAGCCGCGGCATTTTTTTGAGCTACATGTGCATGAAACACATGTTATTGATTCTGCACTAAATGAATCAGGTGCTGCTTTCATTATTGAGTAATTCTAAGTCAAATCTGTAAATATACTAAAATTGCATCAACAGAATTTTGTCTATATTTTTTTAAAATTACAGATAGGATAAGCTCTCAAAAGATATTTTTACTAAAATTTTACTTTTCATTATTAACCAATTATGGACAACCAAACCCGTATATACTCTATTATTTCTTCACCCATTTCTAGACTGGTTCACAGTTCTTTCATATAATTAGTACCGTGTGTCCTTAAGGGATAGGCCCAGAAAGAAATACGCGGGATGAAAGAATAATATCGGGCAAGAAGCCTGAGGAAGTGCGGCACCACGCCGATACTCACAACTCTAAACAGGTCTTCAGTTCATTGAAAACTGCTTACAGCCCTTCGGGAACAGGATCCATTCGTTTGCTCACAGCAGATGGATCGACGTTAATTAAAGCCCAGGAACAACTGAGATGATTTTGATGATGCCTGGTGTCACACAAACCAGTCAAATTAACAGTTTGGGCGAAACATGTTGCCAAGAGTGAACTTGATGACGTTGCGATTGTTAGGAAAAACATGTGTTCCTGCAAGATACCCGTTCCTCGTGGAAAGCAAGATGTCACACATACATTAAAGCAATCAGTCAGATATAGAAGAGGAGGAGGCAAGCAAGCAGGAGGGTGTGTGTGACTCCATATACCTCGCCGAGCGTTATGGCCGGTGAATGTTACACTATTCATGAAGTTTATGGTGTATAAAGCAGTGGCCCCCATCTCCATGCTCTACGGCGCCTCGACTGTATACCGCAGACACAAGCAGCTAGAGAAATTCAATATGCGGGTTTTCCGTTCTATCCTTGAGATCCGATGGCAAAATAAGGTTACCAACCTCGAAATCATTATAAAGCAAAGGCAGCAACTATAGACAATGCTGTCAAAGACCCAGTTTCGCTGATCAGGATATATCCTCAGAATGGCTCCAACCTGCCTGTAGGAACAGATCTTCTTGGAGGAACTAGCACATGGCTGAATAAACCAAGACCGACCACGAAAGCACAACAAAGACACCTTAAAGTGGTGCGTACTCAGACCATAGGAGTTAGTATGTACAGGACAGGAACAACCCCACTGGCGAACCCTCACTCGCAAAGCTAAAAGTGACCTTTAAAATGATGGTCGGAGGCATATGGAGGCAGCCTTATATATATATATATATATATATATATATATATATATATATATATATATATATATATATATAAACTATGTTTCTTTAGCGAAAATACAATTTTATATACGAATACATTTATTAATAATCATTGACAAAGTCTTCGAATAACTCAGAATTCTGTCACATTTCCCCAGAAGATGCTGCACTGAGCACAAAAATAATACACACATCTCTTTATCATACCAATTTTAAGTAGCAAAATATATTTGTAGTGTTAATTCTGTGGAAAATCCTTATCTGAAAACACTGTATTGGTGTACATTTGGTTATTCTTTTTGTAAAAATGTTATCTCGGTCTTGATCGTCTATTTTGACCAAATACTCTGTGTCACTTATTTCTTGAAGTAGGAACTTCTATACCTTTTGTGAATTTCTCATCAATACGTCTGCTGCCACTTTTGTCCACTAAAATGAAAAGTAATTTCGAACACATCTGAAGTTTCCAGAAGAACCGAAATATCCACTCTTGTCTGATATTGAAATGTTGCTATTATTGAACCTTAGTATACCAAAATATCTCTCTTAATTGTCACAAATTGCTGAATGTGCATTTTATTAAACCATGGTATACCAGCATGCACTAAAACGATAATTTTCCTAATTCCATGCTCCAACCAATTCATATTAAAATCAATTTATTTTCAATGCATAATGTAATGATTGTGACATTTGGAACTATATAAAAATCAGCAGACGTATCAATTCATGAAAGCATTTTCAAGATCTATCAATGCATAAATTGCATATCTGTAAAACTATTGTTTTTTCTCCCACTGCCTTAAAAATGTGAAACCTTGGTGACACTTTGGCATGAAGCTTCTCTTCCATTTTGCAGATGTAGTCGTAAGTTTTCTAATGTGGGCGATCTTTAAGGTTTCTACAAATGTAAATAAATATACCATTTTCAAACCTTCCAAATCATAATAATTAATAGCTACTCTTTTCTTCTTATTTTCTCAATTTAATTATTAGAATTAATTTATAAAAGAGGCCAAACATTGTTAACTTCAAACAAGATATTGATAACTTCAAATATGAAGTCCTCTGATGGCGATGATAAAGATATAAGTAGATGATTGTTTAGATAATGCTAACATTATACTACTGTGGTTCATTCAAATATTGTAAGAAATCCTTTTGACCATGGCTTTAATATTTGTTTGTTTTTTAATATCTCGAATTTATTTCATATTTTATCCGTACTATGTTTTCAAGTTTAATTGGAAAGTGTACACCCCTTCATGTCCACTTATTACTTTCCAAACTTTCCTCATGACATAACTTATCCTCACTGCCACCTCTTCTACCGAACCAGATTACCTTAGTTTTATCATTATTGACAGAACGCTGAGTAGTACAATTCAAAATCAAAGGCAGCAGTTAAACAGGTACAAGATCCACCCAGGTCAGAGAAAGTGTGATCTGGATACTTGAGAAATTAACTATTCCCTATTATCAGTTTTAGTTCTGTAGTATTTGGACTAAACATTCCAAAATTAGGTAATATCTCGTACAAAATTATATATATATATATATATATATATATATATATATATATATATATATATATATATATATATATATATATATATATATATATATATATATATATATATATATATATATGTAATTAAATTGTTTGTTTGTTAGTTTAAAATTTTTTAAAATATTTTTATCTTATTCCATTACATGTTATTGTAATGATAATTTTGTCTACTGGATTTGATTTTTTTTAGAAATTCAATTCAGTTCTGTTTAACCTGATAAACAGCCAGTAGTTTGAAACATTGTATATAATTGCTGACCTCGATTCAGAAATTAAACAGAGTTTGGAGTAAACAACTTTATTTATTCATTCTAAGAGTAAGATTCATTTAGTGTTTATCAAGACCATACCTGGAGTACGTGACAAATAACATTTGTTTATTGTTACAAACTTTTGCTTTTCCCAGTGGGATGAAATTTTGACCCCCATCCGGGAATCTGTTTTCCGTTTTAGTCAGGCTTATAACTCATGTTATCATAAGAATCAGTTAGTTGTGCTTTAAACCTTTGAATCTCAAAGGTGTTTTGTTGTGACCAGTTTGAGTTGAATTTATTTATTTATTTATTTATTTTTTTTTTCGGAATTAGTAATTCATTTCTCTGGAAAACATACATATAAGTGCTCCTTACAGAATTCATGGACAAAAACATTTATTGAAAATTATTCGGAATTCCAAACTGGAATATTATTCTTTGTGATTCAACCAAAGACCTGCTGACACATCAGGACAAAGCAGACCACCGAAAACGTCATCGCCTTCTATCTTGAATTTCATCGAGATTCGACCTGTGATTCACTTAGAACTTTTATTGATAGGACTTATATTTTTTAATTCTTGGATTAATTTGGGATTTGATTCGTAAACCGTAAGTCCTTTTTCTCATTTTTACTTTGTTTTTCTAGGGAAATAAATTATTTTGTTAAACTTTACAGAGCTTGTTGTCTTCACTCCTTTCTTGTTTCTTTTGACTAGATCATAAACCGTTCCATTTTTCTTCCTATAGACCATCAATTCTTCCTTTTTTCCTGCTGAAGCTTAGAAAATTATCTAAAGTTTCCAAATATTTTTTGTTTAACGTTCCTTAATTGCTTTCATAGTACCTCTTAATAATAGGCACTATTTCTTTTTTATGGAATATGAAATAGGTTGACTCAGTAAATCTAATAATAAAGTTTCAAACTGTAATGGATTATTTATTACTATTGTTATTTCAGATCCGTCGTAAGTTTATTTTTCAGCATTATGTACCACAGCGCAATGTGAAGGATTTTTGACATTTTGTTTTACACCAACGTATATAGCATGCTGTTCTACAACACAAAGTATAGAATTTATACCATATTGTTATACAACACAATGTATCGTATTTCAGCATATTGTTCAACAATACCATGTGTAGTATCTCAGGATGTTGTTCTACAGCATAATGTATTGGATTTTTCAGCATCTTTATTCTACAACACCTTGAATAATAAATGTAAGATATTGTTCTACAACACCATGTACAGCATTTTCAGCACATGGTTCAACGCGAGTAATTAACCTGGAATTGAGTTGAATTTTAAAAATGCGTGTTCAACGTCTTTCTTCTTTGTTTTGATGAGTGATACGACAAATGATATAATGTTTCCATAAATAAAAGCTAGATGGACTTTTGTTCTTTTGTGTGGGATATGTCTGACTAAGATCTAGAGACATCTTTGATGGTATATTAAATAAATCTAAACATAAAAGGCAATCTAGCGTGAATAATAATTTATCGTCATCATATGCATTAGGACATCCTCTATCCTTTTATCAAACGATACGGCAAGCACGAAGTGTACTTCCCATGTCTTTCGAACGAATGCAAGTATCACTATGCAAATATGTTTGTTAGTAAATCACAAACGTATCGGGCACTTGTCTTCTTTTTTTTTTATCGAAATACTTAATTTTGCTCTTGTTTGTGCTCTGTGATAGAACGATCTCGTTTGGAATAATGCTGATACTTTAAAAACAAAATTAATCTGTATTACTGCAATCGATGACTGACGTAGGATTTTGCCAGCTGAGCTTACTCTAGATCTGTAAATCTATACTTATATTGATTGAATTTTTAAGTCTTCGCCATCAGTATAACTGGGTATGTATAGAACCAAGATAACGTCAACAACAATTACGCCCACTGGAATGTTTGTTTTTCTGCAATGTCTGTGTAGTTAAATCTCTTTTTGTAATAATTAATCAGCTGAAGATGAAAATCGCAAAGCATCTTGGATACAATATTTTTTAGACGCCATCTTTGTTTACTCTAAATCACAATGTTATGTCCTTAACGGTTTGACATTTTAAGCTGTCAAGGCAGATATATGTGTTCCTAAACGGGCTGACAAGCCACTCTCCGCCTCCTTTAGAATTGTGAAATCTTTACAAACTGTAAATATAGGAGATTTCACAAGGAGAAAAATAATGCCCACGAATCGAGGCGAAATGATTATCGGGCATTTACCAGATCCAGGTTCAGGTCAATTCATTTTTGATGAACTATATAACATTATCAATCAGAAATATTTGAAAGTTTGTGTGCGAGTTTTTGTGTACGTCCGCTGTTTGGCTATGAGTGTATGTGACGAGAGAGAGAGAGAGAGAGAGAGAGAGAGAGAGAGATATTGCTGAATCATAAACTCAAAGCACGAGTGGACAATACAGTAGAAAGAAAAGGCTAATTCAGACGTACATTTAATATATCAAGCATCATTTACTTTATTGAAATAAAAGCATTATATTCCTTTGAGATCTATGCTGACTTTCGTTTTTAACATCCCAATCTGATTCTGACAGGTTCTTCAGTGTTTTTCAAAATGAGTCTGCTAACTCACACACCTTAGAAACAATTTTCTGTGATGTCCTAGGATTGGTTGAACTTTAGTGTCATGTCATTATGTTTTCATTTCTTACCAACATAACCCAATGACGCCAGTTTGGCTTTCAGTATTTATTGTGCCCATGATGCTTTGCCAGCTTTCGATAAGGTCTAGTAGCAACAGGATATTATCCGCTTTTTGAAATTATCTAAAACAGGAAACAGAAGAGATTGGGTTTTTAGATTTGCATTGGGATATGTTTTTTTTATAAGGTTTCCTTATGCATGTTAGTGTGTTTACTTTAAACAATAATATCTTTATATTTATGCCCATGTCAACCTTTCCACAACAGAGCGCGTTTGAGTTATATATTACTAGAACCGATCCCGATTTTTGCAGACCATAATTCTGTTGGTACGTTCGTACTGGTACTGACCTAGGTTCTTAATACATGCAAATCAGAACAGTTCATTTGAACCAAGTCGCCGATAGGAGTAATGATTTCCAACCGGAAAAAAAATTGATTTTTAATTGGTGAATTGGTGAACCAATGCCATGTCATAAACAGTTATGTAATAGTGACCAGAAAAGGAAAAATAACATATGAAGTCATGTACAACCAAATTAGACTGAATTAATAAATTGTGTTTATAGCAAGAATGTATTAGTAACTATGACTTGAAAACTCATATAATCACCATGTAAGAACCAATCAAACAATCACTAAGAACAAAAAATCAAAATCCAAGATATAGACAAGTATCAGCACCAGAAACAATAGCAACAACTCAGATTGGATGGCAAATCAGCATCCGGAAGAAGTCATGTAGAATATTGTATGTATGGTAGACAACACCACTGGTTAGTGCTGGATATGAGATGGATTCACGACGCCAACAAGTTCGGAATTCTTTTTTCGTCATTGAAAGGTAGATGCTTATCTCCGTTCGTCTCAACACCCACCCACCAATACAAATTTTATGCCACTACTTGTTCATTTTAACACAAGTGTGAGAATGAATTTAAGTAATATGTCGTTTGTAAGCATGATTCACCAACAGACGTTTTAAGGAACTCACATATCTGCGTGTCACTTTGAATAATCGTTGGAAGAAAAGACAGATTTCCTCGTGGAGTCTGTTTCATGATGGCTACCAATGTTCGTGTCAATGGTGTCTGCAGATTAACACTTGGTTAATAAATTAATAAAACATTGTGACGAGAAGATATTTCTATGGCTAGAAACTTTGGTTAATTAATTAACGTCGAAATGTAAATTGGAACAAAGCTGTGGTTGTATAAAGTTTATATTTCACTGTTTTCTTAAACTACACGCGTAGTTCCGTCTCAAGTACAGAATTTATACGTCAGAGTTTTTATTTGATATAAATGTAGTGTCAAACACATGTCTAGCTCCATTACTAAGTGTAACAGTAATTTTTTGGCGTTTTGTGATATTAGATAAACACTTTCAAAAATCAAGTAGGAATTGTAAGTTTTTAATATGTAAGATGTTCTAGAAATGTTCCATGCGGAACTGACAAGGTCGTTCCAGCAAGTGCAAATGCTCATCATTAGAGATTTTCTGCACTGTACAACCTAGTTTCATTATGTCAGATAAATGGCAACATAATTTGTTTCATTCTAACGATCTAGCAGTATGGGAAGGCTACAACAGATTGGTGTCATTTTCAATTAAAGGTTCAGCTCAACAATATCAGATAATTAACTTCAAACAGGAAACTCATTACGAGAAATTCCCCCGACAGATAGGTATTCCTGCATAGAATTAATTAAGGAAATAAGACCAAAGGAGACCAAAAATGAGGAATCGTGGACAAAACTACAAAATATTCGATGCAAAACATGTCCTTTTGTCGCCCCCCCCCAAAAAAAAACCAATTAAAAAAGAAAAAAGAGGTCACAAAACAAACAATAACCCACAAATAAATTAAAGCGAGAACTAACCGGCATGAATTTAATCTGTAAAAACTGAGTTCTCGATTGTAAAGACCATATAATACCATTACCCTACTCTCAAACAGGAAAGAAAAACAGGTTTATGATCATTCTGTGAAAAAGTAAAATTTAATTTTGAAGCATATATCTTCACCTGGAATACTGCCACTTGCAAAATATTTAATCCAGTTCAACGTATCAGTGTTACTGGAAAATAACCAATGCCTATGACTGGTCGATTATTAGCTCGAAAATAGCAGACTGCACTCAACATCAAAGAGACGATAATGGATTGTCAATAATGTTGAGTATTCCTTAGTGCTCTTCACTTTCCTCACTGTATATTTATTGGAAGATATTGCAAAAACTCCCGCAGAGTTTATTCTCAAGTCATGCATATATTACAAAGCTAACCGCCTAATTTACATGGCAGTTGCAGATCCATTGATATCGTTGGGGAGAGGTGTGCAATGAAATAGGCGAGGGGTCTGGATGACTAACCCCTGAGGGGAGCCCAAGTGGGTGAATTTCTCGGAATCTCCTTCATTTATAGCGTTTTCAGCGCGTACATCTAAAAGTCTAATCGGAAGGAAAACTTGCTCTAAGAAACGTTCCGGTTATTTCGCGCTCAATTACAAGGGAGGGGTAGGGGGATTCAGCTCCACCCTATCCTACCCTGGACCGGCCTTTGCTTACCGCATCAATGTCATGTACGTGTGATTCACGCCGTTTGCTACGGTCATTTTGTTCAAGTGTTGCAATATTTCGCATTATTGTTGATTAAGTAGAAACCAAGTTTCTGCAACAAATATCTGAGACAAAGCTTCATTGATTTCGTAAGGAGGTTAAACTTACCGAATGATGAAGACACTCGTCTGTGTTAAGTTTGAATATTTATAAAGTGTGTGATTGGGTAATTGGTTTAGAGAAAGTATAGACGTGAAAACACATAAAAATTCAAAATAAAGCAGAATGATACAGAATAATTTAATTTATAACATATTTTGCAAAAGCACTGTGTGCGTCTTGTCTCAAGAAAGCTACACAAATTAAGAAATATCTGAGAACGAATGATTCGGTTTTCAGTCAGTCTGAGTCTGATTGAAAACCAGATCATTTTGAAAATCATGGTTAAAACTGTCGGAAAATCATCTGAGAGTAATTGACATTGCAAAATAAGATAAACAAGTCCAAAAAATATAGAGAAAATGGAGAAACACCTCGGTAAATTTTTAAAGAGTTGATGATGTGGCCATGCTGAACAATTGTATATAACTATCCTCGGACCTATTCACGTTGTAAATTGGTACCAAACATGGCGGAGATTTACTGAGATATACACATTCTATCTATCTATCTATCTATCAGGTAAAAAAGACTCAGAGAAATAGATTAGACGACGAGATCATTGTTCGACAATATGTATGATAATTATATACATTTTGCTATGCATTCGTATTTATTTCTTTCGTGTATTGGTTTTTCTCTCTGGTGTATTAAGATTCTGACGCTACTCGTGTAATTCAACGACTAGAAAATACCACACATTTAACAGAGATTTGCGAAGAAATTTCTTTTAAAACTTATGTAAGGCAATCACGTTTGCATATTTTTATCTTTTCTTGTTTGTTTATCGTTTCCCTGTTATTAAGAGTTTTAAGACAAGAAGTAAATTAAGAAAAGACATATTGCTCAGATGTAAAGTTTCTGTGCCTCATTGTACTGAACCTGATTCTATTGTTTGTCATGTGCTTGCATAATTCTGAATATTTGTTTGAATCCAAGGCACTTGAAGAAAAAGAGGCGTGATGCCTACAATGGCTTAAAATATCGAATTAAGGAATTAAGCGGATTAAATTACTGGATTGTCTATTGTTGGAAAATATTTGCATATCAACATGACGAGCAGATTGCATGTTTCTACATATCCTTAATTGATATTGCTCACTGTCATAAAGATCAAAGATTATTATACTCAGGCATTGCTAGCTGAGATCAGTTTCTGTATGTTTAAAATAGTATCTGTAAAAAGACACCTCACCCCACCCAAAGAAACAAACAAATGTTTCGATTATGGAAAAATTGCACACAGTAGCATGACACTGACGATACAGACCCTTCGCGTTTTCTGTCCGTCCGTCTATCTGTCTGTCTGTCTGCCTGCCCCCCCCCCTCTTCGCAGGACACAAGTTAAAACTTTTCAAATTAAGAAATCTCAACATTAAGAAATCTTGAATCATTTCATTTGCTAGTTGAACTGTGTCCATATTCTTTTAATGACTGAACATGCATGTCGAGGAGGACACTATAGAGGAAACTCCAACAACGTCCAGAAGACAATCTGGTAATATCGTGGAAATAAGTAAAGCAAATCAAATTTAATGGAAGCAGTAGGTAAAACCCAAATACCCAAATCGCCTTAATTCTCTAATGTTTTGCTCTTTATCGCTTCCATTACTGGAAATAAATATCTCATAAAAGAGAATCTGTCGAAAAGATACTTTGTTTTGTCTGTAGACATTTGCGGAAGGCTTTTGTCTCCCACTGATACATTTTGAAGAGTTTACATTTATTCTTATCAACGAAAAAGGAATAAAAAGATGGTAAACAACTTTACAAACATCATGCAGGGAATGCTGTAAGAAGCGCCTTTCATTTATCTGCATTTAATATAATTATTCAGAATCAAGCGCAAAGTGAAGAGAAATTGTTGAGACAATGTTATTTTCCTACATGACCTCGTTGAAATATCAACCATTCTCTAGAACAAAATATGAAAATGCTGATCAAGAGAAAATATAGATGCAACATGCATATTTCAGAAGTTATAAAAAATGCTTTTAGACTGCCTCAGCGTAGTTGTTTGGCAGAGTAATGTAATTCTCGTGGGAACTCCGTTCCCCACCGAACACCAAACCCCTCGAAAAGAGAGGAACATAGTGAAAAGAAAGAAAGAAGGAAAACAACCTCTAAACAAACAGCTATGGAATTATCAATAACAGAGGTCTGTCTGCGGATCTTATCCACAAAACACTAAACAATTTCAGCCGATAGTTCCAGAAGTCATTCCTCGAAATTGTGAATCAATACAGCTACTTCGAGTAGGATTTCAATTACGCAAAGTACGTGTTCTGTTTCAGGCACGAAATCACAGAGCCATTAACCAAATTGAATGAACCATATAAGTAAATAGACTTTAGGAATTAATGGCAGGTCATAAAAGTGAATAGATGTATGTATCTACTAGTAACACTTTACAGTTAATAAACCTCATTATGGAAGAAAATCGATGGATGACCTAGACCATGTTTGTCTCAAGAATATTAAGGCGCTATCAAATATATTAATATCTAAAGAATTCGGACGGAACAGGTTTTTAGATATACTGTTAGTCTGTATTAGGTTCTTTTATATTGCCTTTCTCTTCAAGTACTAAACGAAAGTGCCAATAGTCTTACAGTTATATTTGCTACTCACATGAAGATTGTTTAAGAAACACTATACACATAATTTTTTACTGAAGACGCATTCTCCAGAAATAAATCCTAGGAAATATGGCTCTGCTGCCATTTATTTTTCATAGCTATAGTAGACGTGAACATAGGATGAATCATATGATATTCTCAGATTTATTCAGTAGAAACAACTTCACGCCCAGCAACAATAACAAGAAAATAAACATTAACTATATCTGGCCATATCCATGACATTTAAATGAAATATTATGATTTTCATTGCCGCGGAAGAAGGTCTAGACAGTATGCGAAATAATCCAAACGGGGATAAGGATCAAAATAATCCAAACAGTTATAATGATCGAAATGATCCAAACGGGCATAAAGACCGAACTATTCCAAACGGGCTTAAAAGACCGAAATAATCCAAACGGGAATAATGATCGAAATAATCGAAACGGACATAAGGAACGATTCTTATTAATTTATGGTAGCTTTATATGTTATTGTGAGTTTTATGGTATCGCGGTACTCGGAAGTTTTCGGTATATTTTGTTATGCACCACCTATCATGTACTAATGTTATATACACTACATGACTATCACCAGCTGATTTCGGGAAGATCTTTTGGGATTGCTGACGAGTACACTATTTTAAAAATACAGTATCACTGTTTCCAAATAATGGCAATACCCCATGTCCTCAAATAGAATCTGTATCTTCTTAAAATAGATATGACTGTAACATATTGGTTAATAATGTTCAGTGATGTTATGCAAGAGTTAGGTAACATTATTACCGTATTTGTCAATAACCATGAGATCGCATCTATCGTAGCAATAATAATCAAACTATGAAGATT
>JAECUM010029428.1:0-12500 GCA_016617855.1 Megalonaias nervosa | reverse complement strand
TGAACTAATTCTATCATTTAAAACAGATCTGCTATTTATATAAGTATATTTGTGTTTTGAAATTCGGTGAATGATTATTTCAAAAAGAAGTGTATCTTCCTAATGTAATGCATTATGACGTTTGTTTATGTAATTGATTAAATTGTTATTTTCATGTACGGGGGCTCGTGTCATTCTGTTTTACATATCTGCTCAGATCTCTGTCTATTCTACCTATATGTTTCACACTTTATATTGATATTTACTCGATCCGGGCAATAACACCGAAGGCGATCACCATCTAGATAACGATAACCAAATTTCCACTACAATCCACCCCCAACAAAGTGTGGGCTACGTAGCACAATGGAAATAACAATTTAGTATATTTAACTCAATGTGAATGCATGACATACATGGAAAATAAGTGTTCTGAGTTACGGATTACGTCAAATATCTAGCACATACACTTATACAGACAGACCTTTAATGTATCAGAAACAGTAGTAAATGTCCCAACCTTTTCTCCCCTGTTGGACACAGTGTCCAAACGCAATGGACGAAAATAATAAAACCCAATGTGAGAAAAATGTTTATTCCTATTTATTTCTCCCATGGTATTACATTGTGTAGAAGAAAGGTGCAATAATCGATGTTTTGCGTTGTAATATTACTTTTGTTTGGTTCGGAGGGGTTTTCGTGCAAATATCGGAAGCTAATTCATCAATTCTGTATTTCTGACAGACTAGATAATACTAGGAGATAAAGGCGTTCTCGTGTAAGAGCGAGTCTGGTACTAGTTCGGGAATGCCTATGACGTCATGACAAATCAAGAGACTAATAATCTTCCGTTTTGTTTTTTTTTCGTGTTATAATAGTTAGTAGCAATAGATGGAGATAAAAATAGTCGTTTCCACGTCGGGTTATACATCTTATCTTTTAGCATGATTACATATATGTATATACAGTACTGTATCTATAAGATAAAACCAGACACGGTATTTGTGGTTCAATTAATCTAACACCTAACTGGCTGGTAGACAAATGTTTCAGAACAAAGCCGAGACAACTTTGTCGCCAATTGGCTGATATCTTGGTTCTACGCAAATGAAAGTAGCCTTCCAGCAACGAAGAAATATGTATAAAGCGAATCGATTTCTTATCAAGCATGACTTTGATAGAAGAATACTTTATTAAAATTTAATCAACAAACACTTATTTCTTGTTGTAAATTCTGATCAGAGTTTTTGGATAGATTGATCTGCTTAAAGAGAAGGTCGCCATCTCAAGAATTAATGCCGTATAAATCATAGCTATTTGAATAGGATCACCAAGATTGCTTTCTTTAGGCCAGACATTTACATTCGCATAAATTGTCGAAAGCCATCAATTACATTAGCAGAAAAAGCACCACTGAGGGCAAAAGAAAAAAAAAATAAATAAAAAAATAAAATAAAATCCCCCCAAACAGCAGCATCCAAATAGCGGTTTAGACTCTGGAATCAGAGTTTGCAATAAGAAATTGAATACATACATATTAGGAATATAATGGAACGCATGAGACTAATTTAGACCAATTTGAAAATATACCTTTATTATGCGAGTATATCGAATGCACCCCAATATTCGTTTTTGTTTCTGCTGGCTGATTTGTACATTAGCTCCATTATTGACATGATATCTTGGCTGCATACGATCCAAATGAATACCGTATGCATCAGCCATGGCTGGATGTCTTAAAAATATTGTTGACTCTATTAATCAAGCATAGCTCTAGAAGGATCTACAATCATTTTACAAAACAGACAAATGATTGCACGTTCTCACCGATGTTCCTTCAATGGTTGGCCTAGCGGGCGAATAAATGAAAAAAAGGTCCCTTGTTTCTGGAATTTTTATACATTTGAAACACGTTGGTATATGTACTTAAAACAAGTGTACGTGTGCATACGTTCTATTGTTTTACAATCTTGTAGTATGCAACATTTTGAATAGAAACCCATGACGGTTTCTATCTGCATAATTTTGTTAAAAAGAAATCCAACTAGCAGTAGCTGATTTTAGATGCACCTTTTATTTTTTAATACCTATTCAACACATTCAATACTTTTTTTCACTATTCATCGTTTACTGAAATGAAACATGGTTTCTTTCTGATAAATAATGCTCTACATGTGTCTGGAACTTAAGTAATGCAATACTGACTACTATATATTGACTACGAATTGTAGGTTGCATTGATCCTACAAACATAAATGCATGTATCTCAGGGATGCAGTCACGTGAGTTCAATAAAATCGATGATGGTAATTTGTATTGTTTCTATATAAAAGACAATTAATTAAAAAAAGCTCGAAGGCTCTATGTCTCTAGTAATTTGTTTTGCCTTCCTACTCTACTTTTAGGATAATTGCATCTTCTGATATTGTTTACTGTCATAAATGTCTACGACCTTTTGCTTTATTTATAATTTTAATTTTTCTGGAAGATATTCTTGCCTATTTAGTTTAAATTCCACTGTGTTTACAACTTTGATACACCATGATAATATAATAAAAGTCAACTGTAATATAACAAATTAAATTATACACACTTGACAGTTTGTTATGTGCTCTGATTACATATTTTCATATATATCTGAGACACACTTTATTTAATATTGAAACGATCCGAGGGTCTGATCCATTGAGTTATCGTCTACTTTAGTATATTTGAACTAAGCGATTATTTAACTGATTATAGGAGTTTGGTGCTGGCAGGTTATTTCATACAACAGTTGACCATTCATTATGTATCAGTCGTGATATTACGCTATGTCATTCTCGCGAGACTGGCTATATAAACGGGATTGTATCCAGATTGTATCCAGAGAGATAATTGTTTGCTTGTTTTTATTCCTTCAATACCCTCTTTAGAAAGTTGTGTTTAACCGTCCGCTGAGATCCATGTAAAATCTACATTTAATAGAATTAGTTATTTGGCAGTTAGTTGATTCTTACAAAAGCGGCTGAGTTTGTGCGAAAACTAATAAGCAATAAGACAGCTTTCTATCAAGCACTCTGAATTAGTAGCAAAGCCCACTAAAATCTAATTCATATCCTTACATGATGACCAATCAGTGGAGTTTCCACATTAGTGCAGAGGCTCAGAACTGCTTTATAGTCAAACAACTTAAAGTTGGCTTTTTCCAGCCAAAAACATTTTGTTATGCGTTTCTGATGTATGCTAGTTCAGACAGGCCATTGTGTCCTTAGGCAAAACACTTTACTCTCATTTCCATAAAGCCACTAGGAAAACACCCTGAAGCGGGCATTGCCTAACCAGGCATTTGCTGCGTCCTTAGGCAAGACACTTTTGCAATCATTGACCAGCAAAATCTAAGCAAAGCCTTATGGAAACCAAAAATAAATGTTGTCGTAAGTCAATGATGCATGCGAATCACGATCACATATGTATCACTAAGGAAAAACACCTTATATTGTTTCGTAGTTAACCACAATGAACAGTTTATTTTAAACATTCTTTGTGTATTTTGGTGTTTGTGTGTTTGCGTGTTTTTGTTTTGTTTTCGAGAGGTTTTTGTTTGTTTGTATATTTACTTACGAAGAGAAATCCCGAATACATCAATATACCTAGTGAAGGGAGAGGGAGTAACATACATAAGTGTTGCATATGTCTCTAAATTGGGGTGGGTGGGTGGGTGGAGAACTCGTAAGTAAGAACCAGACTCTGTATGCTGGGACTGGACTGACAGGCGTCCACAAATAAAGGGGTTGTGTTGAACCTTGATTTAACAAACTTTACATACGTACCTATATCAAAGGCAATTGTTCTTGAACTGTATTCCGACGTCTCATCAATTGTAGTTTAGCTACTACCAAGATGCTTACTAGCTCAGGTATTTGGACCGTTTTCAACGACAATTAATGGGAATACCATGGAGGTGTGGCAGAGTCGTTCTCTGTAGTCCACAGTTCTGCGCCCCCTTCCCACCGCCTCCCCGCAACCAAATAACAGTGGAAGGTAGTGTCATATTTAGGAAGCCATGTCGCTGTCTTTTAACCAACATTATGCAGAAAGTTATGTGGATCGGTAATATTGATATCCCCTAGATATTGCTACAGTAAGCTTTCTGTCGCGTTATTTGCAGTTTATCGTAGAGTCTAGGACGGAGATGTACTAATCATTTCTGGTTCCCTTTACATAGGGAATACTGTGCCGGTATCATCTGTCTATGACGAGTTTGACATCGTCCGTAAGCAGGTAGCTATTAGTTACGACATCGTCCGTAAACAGGTAGCCGTTCGTTACGGCATCGTCCGTAAACAGGTAGCCATTCGTTAAGACATCGCCCGTAAATAGGGCCATTCCTTAGTTATTTTCAGATTTGTACAGTGTCAGGATGGGAGAAACGGAACTGGTGGTTGACTATGAGTCTGGAATATTTTGAACATATCAGGACAACATTTCAGAAGAGGTCTTATGTTTATGAAAATCGTGCGATTGAACTTACGAGAATCGCACTACTAAACCAGCGTCTCGCAATAGTAATAGCTGCAGAGCGAGTTTAAATTTTGATAGTATCTCTACTTGTGCTCCTACAAACTCGCGAGTCTCCATTGCCATGTATTGTGTATTTCTGCAATCTTTGCCAGTGGAGTCAAACATGCATGCCTGGATGACCCTTATCTACCGTTAGCTATAAACAAATGCGAAAATGCGGTTACCTGTCCTGTCCGCTAGAGCGCGCCGCTGCATACTTATAACTTCTGGTCTCACTGGGTAGTTTCGTATTTTGACACCTCCCTAATTTTTACGGTAGAAGGCATGAACCTAATTATCATATGCCTAGCATTTATAAATTCACACAGAAGCTAAATCTGTAATGTGGTTTAGATTTACTTTGAGTTGGGCTTGAAAATGGGTTGGCTTGTTTGGTGACTGCCTGTCACAGTTAGACTAGCACTGGAGATCAAATGCGTAGCTTGGGCTGCAAATGAACAGCCGACTTGGCTTAGGTATTTACGTATGTCTACTAGAGGTAAATATCTAAAAATCGAGATGGTTGAGAGGCGATGAAAAGTATGCTAATTTGTTATAGTACTAGTGAACTTTATTCATGCATAAGGCACATACTTATTCTTTTAGCCGCCTTGTTACAGGAAAGTAGTCAAAATAGCTCTTTACTGTCAAAATGAATGTAAAAAGAGGGGTTGGTGGCAATGTTGGTTCAGTATAAAAGCCACCAGTTGTATAAGGAATTAACCTGATCACCAGAGTCAAAATCTCACATGCATGCTTTCTACAGAATTCATTAGTTTGTTTTTATTTGTATCTTCAGCGTAAAATTATTCTCATTTTTCTGCAATAGGTCATTGTCGGGTGAAAATTCACCAGATAAACTGTCCAGTGAGACCTCCGTAAGTACATGTACATGGAGCAAGCAATGGACTAAAGCTGCCATTGATTCTGATGGCGCATGCATGTAACGTTTACTCTGTTTATTAAATTTTTATTTCCAGAGAGTAATTATGAATTTTTTTATTTCTTGACATACATTTACTGATTGCCGATTGTTTACATCTTCAATTATCTATCTTCTGATGTTTTGTCGTAAAAATGAATGGGTTAGTAATATTAATACATGCAAAGAATGAATTTACAGAATTTGCATTGAAAATTATGTGAATGTGAGCTCCTGTAATCTTATGATTTTGCTACGTGTTGTTGTATTGTTACCGTGTAGGCGTCAGTCTATATGTTTAAATAAAGCGGTATATTCAATGTAGATATAGAGCCATGACAATACGTTTGTTGAAAATAAATAGGAGATATAGACATGGTACTGTGCATAATGAAAAATCACATCTCATAAATCATAGTATAAAAGTAGGTTGCAGTGGCATTGGTTTAGTCAGTGCCGGATTACCAAATGGGCACCGGCCTATGGGCTCCACGCCTTTTAGGGACCCCGCGACAACGGATCAAAATAATACCGAATTGATTTGATCTTGACGTATTAGGAGATAATTTGAAAGGGGGGTGGGGAGGCGAGATTTCGACTGCCTAGGGGCCTCCACAGGGTTTAATCCGGCACTGGGTTTAGTCTCATACTTTAACACTTTAACATATGGAGCTAAACAGTTCGATTCAAGCATGAAAGTAGGAGCATCTGACCATCATTTAATAAATCAGTTTGTTTCAAAATGTCCCAACAGTTAAAAAGAACCACAAATAGAGATACGTAGTCAGCGTATTAACATTTCTGACTGAGGGCTACCTCAGATCTCCCACACATTTCCTCTGTAGAGAATGATGTAGTAACTACAGTTAAGACTCGGAAGAAAGATTACTTCAGACTTTCCACACATTTACTCCTTAAAGGATAATGTACTAACAGCAATTAGTACCTACTAAAACGGACTCAGCATAACAGTTCCCAAAAATATTAAATCCACATAAAAAGTGCGCATCAAAGAATAATTTCCATGTTTAACGTAAGTATCAATATTCTAAATGTGAACCTAATTTCAAACCCTTTTACATATGTTATGACGTGGAAGGGTGGCATGGTATTGCAATATCTGGCAGGGGCGCACGAGCAGCAGAGGAGGTGAACAGACCACTTGTCTGAATCGTCATTTGTCTAAAAAATAAGGTTCCTACGAAGGCTGAAAATAATGTCGATAACGCTAAATCAAAGCCTCTAACCCTGACTCTGTCAGGCCGAGAGTTTCTCTAATTGGGTTAGCTTATCTCGTTACTTCAATCTCCGACTCTTTATGGTGTGTTTCGTTTACTCGCCGGGTCACTCAATATTGGTCGTTCACCTCCTCTGCTGCTGTAATTAACCAAAGATTTTATCAAGACCTATAAGATATCTAGATTTTGGGTCATGTAAATTTATTGTCATAAATCCGAACGGAACAGCTTGTGCTTTTGAAAAGAAGTTTTTAAACTTGATCATGTCCATATCCCCTGAACACCAAGTATAATAAATATTTTGTAAGGTATAATTATCTACTCCATTAAACACGACTAAAATATTGCAGTTATCTCTGATCACTTTAGGTATTTGTGTATATCGCTGAGTAACATAAATCACGTCAGTATTTTTATGTCTGCCTCTGGAAAATATCCGAGCTGGATTTGATTGTTTATCTAACATAATATCGTCATATACTACGAGGTTATTAATAAATCCATCTAGGTCATCTATAGATGGCGCTTCATCAATATCGGTAATAAAATCAACAACATCATTGCCGTCTTCATTCAGCAATTTTGCATTTTCATTAAAATCTTTAAGTACTTCGTAACATCGTTGATCATCTACAGATGGTGCTACCAAATATAATTTATCCCACTTGAGCCATCGCATTATCAGATTAAGTAATAATTGTGTCTTACCAGATCCAGATGGGCCTATTATAATCATTCTAATAGAATTTGGTAGTGCTGGATGGTGCCTTACTGGTTCTTGTTTTCGTGTCGCTGAGAAGTCAATTATATCGATATAATAAATAATATGAATTTATATTATGTTCGATGCAGAGCACCCACGTCCACCACTAGATTAACAACAATAACAACAAAAAATAAAAGACGTGCAATTACAGGCAAATGTGTAAAATGTGGCACAAGAAAATATAAATTTATTCCTCTTGACTTGTCAGTCAACGGTGGAGATATCGCTGCTTCATTAGGAAAATTACCAGGAACTCCATGGCTAAATACCCCGGTGAGAAACATCTTCCTGGATATAATTATTGTGGTCCTGGAACTCGACTTGATATCCGACTTGATGATCAAGATCAACCAAGACCTGGAGAGTATCCAGTAAATAAGATTGATCAAGCGTGTCATGTTCATGATGTTGCGTATAAAAGCAAGGATTTACAACAACGACATCTTGCAGATGTGAAATTGATTCATGCGTTAAATTCTATACCCAATAAATCTCTCAGAGAAAAACTCGATAGTTTTCTAGTAAAATCTGCTATGAAAGGTAAAATAATGCTAGGGGCTGGTAATTAATTATATAACTATTATAATGGAATCTGTTTATTATAGCCCAAGAGTATATTGGAGGGACAGAGCAGCAATTATTAAACTTGCTGAAGCAGCAAAAGTCTCACGTTCTGTTGCTGCAAATTGGTTAGCACGACAGGCAATATGGCAAATTTATCTACCACCACCTAAAAAAATTCAGTATGCACATTTTGATGTCAGCACCCCTAATGAAGTTCATCAAGCAGATATTTTATTTTTACCACACGACACCATTAAAATTGGTAGACGTCAATCACGCACATATAAATACGCGTTAACTGTCGTTGACGTTGCAAGTAGATATAAAGAAGCGGAGCCATTATCAACAAAGACAGCATCTGAAGTTGCATCTGCGTTTGAGCGAATTTATCAACGTGGTGGTCTACGATGGCCACAGTTATTACAAGTTGATCCTTGCAAAGAATTTCTTGGTGCAGTATTATCGTTGATGAAAAAACATAACGGTAAAATCAGACGAGGTCACACTGAAATTCATAGTGATCAGGCAATCGTTGAACGATTTAATCGAACACTTGCTGAGCGGTTATTTGGATATCAATTTGCAAGGGAAATATCCACTGACTTTAAGTCCGGGGAGAGATCTTGTGAATGGGTTGCAAGGTTACCAAGTGTGATAGCTGCGTTAAATAATGAAATTACTCGTGCAACTTCCATGAAACCTTCTAATGCGATCACAAAAAAATATATACCAATACACCAACATGAATCTTCCTCTCAACCAGTTTTAGGTAATGTAACTGTAAGATATTTATATGAACCTGGTGAACTTGAAGGTGGTAAAAAAGAGCAACTGATCCTATCTGGAGTGTGACTACACATACAATTTCTAGCGTGGTAAGATCCACTGGTAGACCTGCAATCTACAGACTAGATTCTACGGCTCCTCAACGTGGATTTGTACGTGAACAATTACAAGTAATTCCTGAGGACACACAATTACCACCACGTTCACTTTTGTAAACTAGCACCTCTACGTCGATTACATTCGAGACATGTCAGCATCACATTATCACGTGTGTGACCAAGATCACTATTAATTCTGTCTACGGTAAATTGTCTTGGATTATTAATCGAATATTGCCACAACATTACTGCGTTACAGCTTGCACAATTATTATTCTGTCGTTTTAGTGTTATAATAAATTCAGTATCAATATGAAAGTCACGCTTATTTTTTTTTTGTCACATTGCTTATAACCAAATAGTTTTTTTCTTATTACGTCATTGCTAACAGTTTGATCATTATTTTCTGTAAAATTCATAATAACCCTATGTAGTTGAGATATTCTTCTGACTCGAGATACTGCGAGATAAACTAAATTTGACCATTCGATCCGATCATCGACAATCCAGATATTTGTATCAGAAATAGTTAATCCCTATGACGAGTGAATCGTTATAGCGTATCTTAACGTCCACGGCGATTTATTCATGCTTAATGCGCTCTCAACAACATCAACAGCAACCAAAACAATATCATTCAAGACAAGATTTTGTATCCCACCACCAGGAATTTCAACTTCAAAGTTCTGTCGTCGAGTATCTGCTGGGCGATAACATAATGGTACAGGTAGATTTGAAAACTTTTATTTATGTAACAGAAATAATTTCTCTTGCAGTTCATCACGAACTATTTTTCTACTTGCGACTATCAAATCAGCAGGTCTCCATAAATTCCAAAAATCATTCATAGTAATTTCTGGAATTACTTTACGCATTATCTCACATTGTATTTTATCTGGCTGCAGTCTGATTAACCTTTTAAGTTCTTTCAGCGGTTCATCAATAGCTCTATGGTCATCATTTATTTCTTCGTAGTAATCTACATTATTCTTCAGCCATTCATGTGGAGACTGTCCAATAAAGGGTGGTGGTTGACCATGATCGCCACACATTATTACAGCAGTATTCTTTGTCAATAACCATTCAAGGAATATTTTTAATATTTCCAACGATACCGTGTCTACCTCGTCCCAGATAATATACTTAGGTATTTTTTTTTCACCCATTCGCTCAGGAGTCCATGTGCTTCCGCACCATCTGAAGAAACTATGATATGTACATGATTTTACTCCTCGTTCTTTTATTTCTCTGGCGAGTTTATGTGTCGGTGTCAAAACAATTATATCTGAATGGTTGTTCAGGAATAATTTAATCGCATGAGTTGTTTTACCTGAACCACCACATCCATTAAGATAAACAGTTTTATGTCTAGCCACAGGATCATATACAGATGGTGCTGATGACAATTCTGATATTTGATTATTTTTGTAATATATTTCCTTAATTTCAACGTCGGCAGATTCAGAATAACTAAGCATATTTTCTTGTTTTATTCTCCATGATCCCCATTCACCATTACCAAGTAGCGGTTTTAACAAATCCGTATATTTTGTATTTATATAAAACGAAGCCGTAGCAACTCTGACAGCGTAACGAGGAAATCTATTTATCATAGACAGTAGATTTATCGAAACGTAGGCTAGCATTGAAGATCTTAAATGAGTAAACTGCAGTGAGTCGCCATCAGTATAGCTTACAATTGTACCTAGTTTGGTTCCGTCTGATAAATAAGCATTACTTCGATTTATAAATGTGTCTTTTTCCGTTGTATCAGCGATTATAAAATCGAGTTCAGCATCGTCCATAATTAATCTTGTACAGTGTCGTTTATGATCATATGATCCTCCTTGTGTAAATTTACCGATTATCTTTCTACCAAGATCTTTTGCAAGTTTCTCATCGCTTTCTTTCCTGCATTTATATATTTTAACAATGTCATCTTCGTTAAGATCAGGAAATTCTTTCCTGGCATCATCGATATTAAATCTATCCGGTTCTGGTAACCAAACTTGTTTCTGTGGACGATACAATAAAATCGCTTCATTTACCTTTGATGATATTAAAATTTCAGCATCGAGCATATATCGTAATGCTACTATTGGAACCCAACATTTTTCTGAAAAATGTTTTCCAAACCAAGCATAAGTAATCGGATGGAAATTTTCTGTAAACTCGAATGATTCTATATATGTGAATCCGGTTAAGTCAAAATCTGGTAAGGGTCCGTTTATCGCAACTCTGGTCATCTCGTGTGATGGATGTCCAAATCTCTTAAAGTATTCAGAACATTCTCCGCATTCAAGAAAACTTTCAGGATAACATGCTACCATATCAACTGAGATAACGTCGCTATAATCATATTTAGTGTTCCATAATCCACCATGTCCATATTCAATACAACTTTTCTGGACATCTTCAAGAAATTCCGATCATTTCGGTGTCCATGAATTTTTCTCCTGAGCAAAGTGAGCAGCAACTGATGGAACGGTAAAACAATAATTTAGTAATTGTCCAACCTTGACATCGTCAGAAGTATATTTTAATGCAAGATTTTTCATTTCTTCATGAAGAGTTTCTGTACGATAAATATCACCACCGGGCCGTACAAATTGATCATAATAATTATATTCTGAACTTTGAAACAACCAAACAGACACGGGGTCACTTTTACTAATATTCCTGATAAAATCAAATGTATGACCATTATAAAATTTAACCGTTCTGTCTCGTGGAAATATTGTTACTGCCATAGTCCATGCATGCGCATTATGATCAATAATATCTATCGAAGCTCCTCTTGATTCATATTTCGATTTATATAAAATCTCTCCCGTTAACGTCTTCACTGTTATTGGAAATTTTAATATCTTTCCCAGCTCAGCAACATCTTTAATAGATGCTCCAGTATCTTTAACTGCTTCTGCCCACGTATTTATTTTTTTACGTCGTAAATCTGTTAAACCATTACCACGTATTGCGTTTGTGAAGTGTTCTGTAACTCGTTCAGCTACACAGTTTATTCTTGATTCTGACAGTCTCATCGGCTTGAGATCATTGACGTCAGGTTTATTATTCAGCGGATATATTGCATAGACAACCGCAGTCACAGGATACCTTCGTTCATAATACAGTTTGTCAATACCAGTAAGTACTCCGGGTTTGGATTTATTATTTAAGAGAACAATATTATTTCCTGACTGTATGCGGACTGGATCACGCTTGTCACGGATAATCCAAGTGTCGTCGTCTGTCCTTACAATAAATTTTATTAAAATGAAATATTTTTGAACATCAAGGTGGTTAATAATCTCTCTTCCTCGTTTGTCATTCATTATAGTATCGACAACATTTCCAACTCTGAATGTTGACCACACATGAGCCGCACCATCGTTACGAAATTCCTTCTTGGCTGCGTTTGGTTACATCCTGATTTGTTAAAGCCAGATCTTGCATCAAAGAACTAAATTTATATTCTGGTAGTCTGTCAAGATCAAATCTAGCTCCGGCTGAGACGGCGGAAGGTTCAATCGGGGATAGTTCCTCCATTATTATAATTAGGACAAATATATATTTAAATTAAATTTTAGTATATATATATATATATA